>JAODLL010001578.1:0-10855 GCA_026546735.1 Forbesichthys agassizii
AGATGAGAGAGAGAGAGAGAGAGAGAGAGAGAGAGAGAGAGAGAGAGAGAGAGAGAGAGAGAGCGAGAGAGAGATGCAACAAGAGAAAAGTCCCAAATCACATTTGTCATTACTGTAGCTGCCTTATCAAGCTTAGCTTCAGTCCGACTGCCGTTATGGTTATGTAATTAACACAGGCTGAGAGTTTGTGTGTTTGTGTGCATGCACATGTGTTGAATTGTACATTGAATAATTTGACACAAGAGAATCAGTAGAACACATAATGGATTGGTAAGTGAATTCCAACATATTAGTTTCATGTTAAGACTATTTGCGTGTGTGTGTGCATGTGCTCATGTGTCACTAGTGTATCTAAAGCACCACCCCCTCCACACCACCACTAATAAACCCGTCTGAAAGTGAGCCCCAAGGCAATGTGGAAAATGACCGTAAACATATAGCTCTCTAATCAACAGAAAGCTTGTTCGCTCATGAAGATTACTTGAAATGAAGCCACATGATATTAATTTGCCCCAGGACAATAATTGTCTATAACTTCTGGGCCAAGACGTTCCTGCCAACTTTATTACAGTATTGAAACATTTCCTGTCTTAGAGGAACAACGTACACAATTATCTTTGTGTGATCACAAAATGAACTGTATAAACACGTCTTAGATTCATAGAGGTTCAAAGAGGCAGATGCAAATTATCTGCATTTAGCTTCCATCAACATACCGGTCGGTAGGGACTCAAATATACCTGACATTTCTTCAAATAAGGTATTGTAGTCACCAGACAGAGATGAATACAGTGAATGCAGCCCAGGTTTCTACATGGACAAACAGCGACACACACTGACGCCGTAATAAATGACTGCACTAAGAGCATGGGAATTCCCTCAGTGCAGGCGTCACCCTGTAGCCCAACAACAACAACAAGCACCAACAGCAGCCTCCTTTCACGAGAGCTCGTGTTGCTGGGGTTAAATGGGAGATGTGGCTGGTTGCCAACAGGCTGCTGTTAATGGCGAAGCCTTCTGACATCTGTTGCACTTCCGGCAGGGCAGCCTGCTCAATTCTGGCGTAAACAAACGTGCGCACAACAAAATGAGACTCTGGACCAGGGAAGGTACAGTTTGTACAGTAGATATACGGCCTGTGTGTATCCCGCCAGTGGCTACCACGACACATCTGGGCCTTTGTCTTCAACAAGCCTTTTCCGCCATTTCGGGGGGCAGGCTGTGTCCAATTTCAACCAGAAACACGGGGGCGGGACCAAAGACAATGCCGGTGGCTTGAGTTACTGCAGCCATCTTAGTTTGACAGGTAGATTAGATTTGTGTGCGTTTTTATATTAGATCAGGTTTTACAAGCTTGTTCCGCATGGCTGACCAGCTAGATAAAGACAACAAGTGTTTGGGCTGTCGAGTTTGTGTTATTCTTGGACACAAACTGAACATGAAACATCTGCCATATCAATTATGTCCAAATAATTACTGTCAAATATGGCACAGTACAAACACAGAGCAATAGAGCGGACTAGATTTGTTTTATTTACATCGTAACATAATATGACTGAACTGTGATGAGACACACAAGTTCTGGTGTTAACATTGACAAAATTCCTGTTTTTATAAAAATCGAGGTGTACAGGCATGTCCTTAAAAATCACCTCAGGACTTGGCTGGTTTCCAACCGTACTTTTTATCCGATCAACGTCATCAAGTTCAAATGTTAACGATCTTGTCAACGGGGCCCCCCTCTCAGCTCATTGACTATGTTTTAGCATTTTTCAAAGTTGTGCAGTGGCTCAAAGCTGGGGTGCAGTTACACTTTAAATGCAGGGTCAGTTATCCTCGAGAACACTTGCCAATTTCAGGATCAAATCAAAACCACTCTGCGGCGCTGCCTCACACATCGAAAAGCATTGTGAAGCAAAGTGTAGTACTCTGGTAGTACTACACTTTGTTGTTGTGAGCGATGTTAGTCACTTTGTTTGTGTTCCTAATGCAGAGCCAGGGCTGTAAGATGTTAAGAAAATAGTTGAACTCTATCAAAAAAAAAGCACCTCTCCCTTCAATGCCATAGGGTGCTCCCTCAAAAGCTCTGCCCCCACACTGGACACACATGGCCAAGGCTAGGATATGGTTGTGGTCACTTGTTAGTGCTCCCATTTACAATGCCTGGGCTGTGCAGAAACTTCAGACACTTCTTTGAGCATGCACACAGAACAGACTGTGAGCAGACTGTGGGTAGTTATTTGATACTTTTTACATTAAATGTATTATCAGCTTTTGTCAGCTATACACTTTATCAACAATTTGACCAAGCAAGCGAGCAGTTTTGCTCAAAGGCCTCTCAACTTCAGTAGCTGAGCAAGAGGGGCAAAGTTCATGAAAAATGTGTTTAGAAAACTTTTCCTCATCCGTATTATACCCATAGAACTATATAAATAGATTATAATGCATTGCAGATTGAGGCTGAAGACATTTGACATTGTGTTGCAATGTTCCTGCACTGAACTGAAGTACAGCCACACATTTCTCTCCTCAGAAGCAGAGTTACTCTCTGCTTATCAGAGCAACGCAGGGACGTAGCGGGCCAAGTAAACATCCTTCTAGTTAAAGCTAATGAGGGAAACTGGGGCTTTCGTCCAGAAACAACCAAGTTATCCCTGGTGAATTCTACACCAATAACACAGACCGGGGGTAGGGGTTGACATGTACATGCAACTACGGAGAAACTCAGACTTCGTGGAGCTATAGTGTCTTTTTTAACTAGCTATTTATATACACATACACACACACAAAATAAAACTTAAACAGAGTCGGACAAAGGTCGATCTTAACGCACGGACACACTCTGCAAACACACCTGGCGGCTTGGGTTCCTGTGTCACCCAGAGACCATAAGTCAAATGTAATGAACGCAACTAAACGCTGCGCTGCTCCCTCGGAATTCCCCCGCCAACACAGCCAAGCTCCGCTCTCCCCTGCACCTCCCGATACGCCCACACACTTTATTTTACACTCCTCCCTTCCAATCCTCCTCCTCCTCCTCAATTAACCCCTTGTGGAGTGATTAAATGACTTTCTCGTGTCCCCACTCCATGAGATTTACAGAAGGCTGAGACGACACTCAGCGCTGAACACACGCCACAACAACAAAGTAAACAAAGGCCAATAACTCACTGTACTTGTACAGAGTGCTTTCATTGAGTTTGAAAGCATTGTTGTAAATAGTATTACTTTCACAAAGTAAAAGATAAAATGGTGAAAAATCTTTATAAAATACAACCAGTAACTATAGCTACAGTATTCAATCAGACATACAGTACAATAGTGAAATGCATGGCTATTACCACAATCACATCTCTGAACCAGCAGGGTCAAACACAGGCGAAAATGTTACTTATTATAACTGTGAAGTTCTTCTAAAGGCTGCGGTTGTTGTGGTTTGCACAGCGAACTGTGTAGGTCTGCGTGTGCATGTGTGTGTGTTTGAGTGGGAATGTGTCTTTGAAGCTGAGTGGTAAAGGATGTGTGCTCCTCCATTACAGCCACTGGGCTGTGGTGCTCATTTCCTCCCCAATAAGCTCCTATAAATCACATTGCTCCATCTCACCCGGCCCTTATCTGATATCAAACGCACACAAACACACACACATACACGCATACACGTTCGCACACACGTGCACACACACAAGAAATGGGACAGAGAAATACAGAAATACACAATTGTACTATATACACAGTATATTATAAACTAGTAAAAAAAAAAAAAAAAAAAAAAAAGTAAGGACATTTGTGAACACTTGTGGGATCAGCTGCAAATAAGAGCTGTTTGGCATTATCAGAGAAGATTTCATGGGGGCAACCCATACTCAGCTCTGCTGCTCATCCCACAAATGCATGTTCCTTACAAATGTGGCCTCATTTAAAATAGGAATAACCAGGCTTTCCAATGGTATAAGATGTATTGCCAAGGAGCACTGTTACAACAAAGAAATAATCTACCAAACACACATTTCCTTACTTTTTGTGTTATTTTGTAATGCTACACGCACACACACACACACACACACACTAAACATGACCCAAAATACTCAGCAATAAACAGGTCACACAAGAGAACATGTACTACACACACACACACACACACACACACACACACACACACACACACACACACATATCTGCAAAACCACAAAGGGAATAGCATATGACACCAGACAACAAGCATGAAGCATCAAGCTTTTGATTGACACTTGGCTGTGTTTGCGTAGGTGTTGTGTATTTATGGAAACACACACACACACACACACACACACACACACACACACACACACACACACAGAAGCATGTCACCTTCATGCTTGCATGATGAACATAAGACAGGTTCTACAGATGGTAGAGATAACAGCCGTTCCTTGGATAACAAATCTATAGGAAAACATATAATAGCAGCTAAGCTACAATGTGTCTTGGTGGCATATGTTTTGTAATATTAAGCTGCCGTCAGCGCACTTCAACAAGTCCTGTACGTGTGGACAGTGAGTATTGTACTTTTGAGTGGGGAGACAGGACAGGATGCCAGTGATTTTATGCAACAACAGACGTAGTCATGGTTTAATTGCTGAATGTTTAATTGCTGAATGTGGGGATTCCCTGTGTACAGAGTGTAATTCTTAGCTGTATGCTAACAGTTACGTTCAACATCACAATCAGAGGGAAACAACAAGTTAGGGTACTGGCTATTGTATGGACATGAAACTTGTTTAAGAGTTAATATTTACAGCAGAGGTCATGATGCCACGTTGTTTTGGATGAGAGTTGAAGCACATGACACACACATACACCAGCTACTTAAAGGTAAAGTCAGCGACTGCAAGCTAATACACTTTATAAGTCAGTGAATATCTCCTCACAGTCTGCTCTCTGCCCCTTCTTTGTGTGCTGTAAAGAACAATCTGGTGTCTCTACACAGCCCTGGCTCTGAAAATGGGAGCACAAACAAAGTGGTGCATTGCCTTGGCAATGCATGTCCAATATGGGGGAGCACCCTATGAAGGGAGAGGTGACTTTGTTTTGATCATATATTGTTTTGATCAAATTCAAACATCAACAACTACAGGTTGGGTCAGGTGGGGTCGGAATAGCACTGATATACGCTGACTGCCCAGTGAATAGTACTGCTTTTATATACAGTGTATATTAAATCCTAATGTATCCTGTTAGTTCTTTGTGTTGTCTGAAGGATGGACACATTTAATTTAGTTTAATTTGTCATTAATTATTCCTGTATGTAAAATTCATGATTAAGCCAATTAGATTTGGCTCCAGGTGTGACATCATTTCTAGATTGTAACTAATCTCTTCTGACCTGTCTTGTCGTATAGCCACTCAAGTGAAGACATGTGAAAGAGGCCACCAACTGAAACTGACCATAGCTAACAAACAGCAAAAAATTCCAAATGGAAGAAAGAATTAATTAAAGTTATCAATAAAATAAAATAAATAGGTGGTGTTCCCTGATAAGATTGATAGACATGCTTAGGCATTAATATCAAGGTCATGATAGGCAGGACTACCAACTCTGCAGCCATCCAGATAACGTCTCCTAGCAGACGATTACACGATTAGCTACGTAGGTTATGGTTTTTCCATTATAAAGCAGACGATTGTGTCTTTTCTTCCAACCACAACATTTGCCGTTACAGACTTCTTTCAAAGAGTTCTATTCAGAATCCTCTAAGTGGTCTGTCTCTTCTATAATGTCTCTGTTCATAACCAGATATAATTGAGATATTTAGGTCGGTCTCTGATAGAGACATACAACTGATGTATCTCATATCTCAACACTGGGCATACATAAGCAAACATTGCTCCGTTGGACCGATGTTGAATCTTGCTGAACCCCCGGCATCTGTCCCAGGAACCACACACACACGGACCTATAATCAAAGCTCCACCCCACTGGGGACAAGTGGTGTCCCATAGCCATAACAACATATGCCCTGCACCGCCCGCCAACTCCTTCAAATAGGAGCCATGGGCAGATCTGCTCCAGCTCCAGAGCACATCGGCCAAACCTCCATCTTAATCACTGTAACTGGAGCTTCACAATGAAACTAGCATGTATCAGAGTATCATTACAGTAGGACAAATCCCCCCCGACCCCTTTGCAGAAGAAAGGTCAGAGATAAATAATTTTTATTGTACATTAAACAACAATATTCTACACAGTGCTTGAGATGCTACTAGTACTAGTAGTATTGCTGTTGGATGAGAATCCGATTGCTAATTCCCAAAATAATGCAAATATTATGAATTTGTATATATATTTATATTTTAGTTAAAATAGTAATCAACTTTATATAGATACTATAAATTGTGTTTTAAAGCAAACAAAAGCCGTTGAGATATTTTAATTACCTTTTGTTTAGTATCTGATCCTTCACTAATAAAATGGCAAGGGGTTTTGAAAAGTACTACCAAAAGATTTAGTTTGTTTACTCTTTATGTTTTTAGTACACCCAACCGAACATGGAACATATGTTCAATTATGGTTGAATGATCCACTGACGATCTGATAATAATTTAAATAATCAAAAGTGCACGTGCCACGTTTAAAGATGGCCCACATTCGCTGCGTCTCGTTTCCAATGATGATTCCAAACACCGTGAGACACATACACAGACACTCGTGTATGGTTCTGTGAAATTCCATTATGTATTTATTAATATTGTGTCTGCAGACAGGCAGTGCAGCTGAATAGAAGCAAGGGGAATAGAGACTAGTTTGCTCTGTCCTTCACATGCTTAATCTATTAATCCATTTTAACCACAACTCACACACATACACACACATTCACCTGAAAAGCATGGCCCTTTCAAGGATTCAAATCATTCTTTCAATGGTAGAGCCTGATTAATAATTTATGATATTGATTAGAGGTTTTATATTACTGATTACATTTTTTATTGTTATATAGAAAATCTACAATTGAAAACAGAAACAATACCTATGCCATTTGTTAATTTATGCTTAAACTGAGATGTACACCAAAAAAAAATTTTTTTTCTATTATTTGTTTGTATTTAAAAATGATATGAAATTGTATTCAAATTACAAGAAAATACTGTTTATTAAAATGTGTCATGTTTTAAATTACAACTTTAACAGAGCAGAAAAATTTTAACTGAAATTTCATTAAAGAAAAACTTTGTAAGCTGTATGTCCCTTGTAAACTGTGACTGAGCGCCACAACGGGGGCGTGGCTTCTAGATTTTGTGTAAGACCATAAGGGAAAACCAAGTCACACATTCAATTTTATTACTGCAGCTATGACGTCCACCTTTGACATTTTTGTTTTTGTTATTAGTGTCATTTTGAGTAGAACATTTTTTACAGTTTCTCTTGAACATTACAGTAATTTCCAACATTTTTACATTTTTCTCACGCCCCTGCTGCCAGAAAATTATTTTTTTACAATATTTATTTTTACAGTGAATGGTAAAATCTTAGTTATTTCAAATTTTTAAATGTATTCAATATAGTCAATTGAAAATATGTTTTAAAAAAATCTACCAGATAGCTAATCTACCCAATAACAGCACAATATCTGTACAGACTAGTTTAAATGAGTTAAAATGACAATGGCTGCCTTTTTTAAACTCTTTTCACCACGTAGCCACTGTACCGCCCACTTTTGAGACCTATTAAACATTCACCTCTGACTTGTTGATGTGTCAACTTACTTGACCCGGACAGAAGACCTGTAAACTCTTTTTTGACACCTGTGTATGTTTACGTGTGTTTATATATAGGGGAAAAGGTGAACGAACCAGGTCTTCAATAAAACAGTGTGTATGTTAGGTTTATTACTCACAGACACCACTTTCTAGCCTGTACTCTACATCACAACATGTTCACAGCTCACGTGCTGTTTTACCAAACACACACACACACACACACACACACACACACACACACACACACACACGTGCCTCATTTATGTATGTAGTTTAGGCTCGCATGCCTGTGTACTGTACTAGCCTCAAGGCTTGGGTGCTCTCACTCCCTTTCTTTTTCACACACACACACACACATACACTTTTTGTAATGGCCTACAATTTCAGAGTAATTGGCTCCTAAATTGCCCCAAATTTCCCCCCAAATAACTGGAATGTTCTAATACAATATATTTCTATATTTATCCACATATTAACGTTAATATTAAGTGTATTGTGTAAAATGTCAGTCAATGCCAGGCTATTTTTCTACACTACATGCTACACTGCATATTCCTGTATATTCTTACATATTCTGCAAAACGTAGGCCACTAAATTAAGGTCCCCCACCCACCCTCTATATGTAATTTAATCTCTACTAAACTCAGCCTAGTTTTGAAGTAAACTAAAGTGGGTAACTTGCCAGTACACAGTACAACCGTAGATGTGCTAGGACGTCAGCGAGCACCATTATGGCAGAAATGACAGCAGGGAACAGCGGTGCGACCTCCACAAAAGACCCACAACAAGAGCACACAAGTAAATACAACAAGTAAATAACTCAAATCTCTGTAGGCGCTAAAGCAACAACCGGCCTAATAACCCTAAACCAGTGAAGAGTGAAAGAGGTGTGAAGGGATGAAAGGAGGGTGCCACGGTAACCCATCTTAGCCTCCATACACACACACACACACACACGTGATGGACTTCCCCTAAATTGATGTTACTGTATATGGCCTAATGAGCACAGGGAATACACACAATCAGGACTGGTGGAAGCTACTCATTTGGCCTAAAAGTCGTGTGTGTGTGTGTGTGTGTGTGTGTACACGTGTCACATGCTGGGGTCTTTTCATGGTTGTTCATTTTCCCACCTGTGTGTGTGTGTGTGTGTGTGCCCGCTTGCTCGCTTGTGGTAACGCAGGTTTCCCCACTGAAGAACAAAAGGCTGATTCTCTCTCTCTTCTCTTTTTTGTTTATCTATAGCAGGGGCGGCCAACACGCTGCATCATGTGACAACAAACCATCTTACTATGCTGAGACAAGCAAACGGGCGCAGCTACGGGAGCTAGAAGCAAATAAACAGACAAACATGGCAGAAAAGCTCAATAAAACGATTAGAAGTTATTTTTTGTAAACAAAGTAGGCGTATACGTGCAGGTGGTTTTAGTAGCCTATCCAATGTGAGTCCGTGGAGAGCAGCAGTAGGCTACTGATGATGTTCATCCGAATAGTGTTTGATGGAAACGGCACATGATTTAAAGATGTGACAGTCAAAGGTAGGCCTAATTGTCGGCTATTGTAAGAGAATACAGTTTTTGAAAAATTCAACAAATTCCACCTGGCATTTTGCCATCTTACCGATCTCTATGCATGCTACTAGCCTACTTCTACACAGCCCTTGCTCCGTAAATAGGAACATAAAGTGGTGAACACCGCTCACTAGTACAACAATGCCGCTTTGCTTCAAAATGATTGCAATGTGGGGGGGCGTGGCTTAGAGGGATTTTGATTTAACTTTTGAAGTTAGCAAGCGTTCTCGAGAACTGACTTTGCATTTAATGGTTTCTGAAAATATGATTTAGAACAAAATGCTTCAACAAAAGTGCTCATTCATACAAAGCTGTCAAGATACAGTACACACAAATAACAGAGATGTGATAATGCTGACTTTCAAACTAAAAGATTGAGATTTAATAACAGAAATGGTGTTGCATGTATCTGTGTTGTTATTATTGTGAGGAATCGTTAGAGTAGCCTAACACGTGATCAGATAGTCTCTTCGAATATATTCATATTTATTAATAATATTATCATTAAAGGTGAATGGTGTAACGTTTTTATTCAGGACGTTTCAAACAAGTAGCCCTCCGTATTACTCAGTAGCCTTGAAGTAGCTCTCAGCTCCTAAAAGGTTGGTGACCCCTGACCTATAGCGGTGGTCAGAGAAAGGGGTCAGAGAAACAGAGCAGGGGTAGGCTGGCAAAGATTGATTGCGCGGCGCGGGAGACAAACAACAGCGTCACTCTCTCCCACTTCGCAGGAGGCGGGTTTTGCGATTTGATTGGTCGAATGACAAGAACAGCCTGTAGATGTTGATACAGGTTGGAGTTTATTGCCTTTTTACTTCTCTGTCCTAGATGATTGACAGAAGTTAGTCTAGTTCTAGTTGCATGGTCAGTTGTGTTGTCTGAATGGGGGTATGTATTACATCTGGTCAATGTGTGATTTAGCTGAAAGGGTTATGTTTAAATCAGTGTGTACAACAGATTTGGCCCTAGCTGGGACCAGGTGGCCAAATCACCGGCTCAGCTGTACCTAGCCAATCAAATGCGCCAATTCCCTTAGTGCAAATAAAGAATAGTGCAAACCAATTAAAACAGAATAGTAAGCTTGATGAGAGAATGAAATTACATTTTTATAACATAAGTAAAGGTTTTTCTAGAGGGTAGTTGTTGTATATACTGTACACAGGTGTGTATTATTTTGATATTATTATTATGTTATTATTTTGGGGGTCATGGTTAAAAATGCTGTCAGACTTGATGTGCAGTACAAACTTCTATTAATCCTTTCACCTTATTCTCTCTCTTGCTTTCCTTTACTCACTGGACATCTCTCCATTCCACCCACGTACCTCATCAGCATGTGTGTGTGCATGTGTGTGTGCATGTGTGCATGTGCTGTGTATATATGCCGTGGTGTTTAGTGGCTGGTGGTGCGTTGGTGATAATCTGTGTCACGACAGAAAGACATGTGTCCAAGATATATTTACACTCGCGTGCGCGCACATACATACACACACGCTTAACTGCACAACACAACAACCCTCCACACAATTTACTAAGAAAATACTATTCT
>JAODLL010001578.1:10865-36634 GCA_026546735.1 Forbesichthys agassizii
TTTTAAATCCCAAAACCCCCCCCCCCCCCTTCCCCCCACACACACACCCACCCACCCACACACACCAATTTATCACTGCAGAGCTTGATTAGAAACATCGTGCCTGTGACCGCCACACACACACACACACACACACTCCCGCCTGTGATTCCCAAGGGAGCGATACAGAGAAGCTGGTGGAAAGGACCTCTTTCCCAATTACACCTCAAGGGAGGGGGGTGGGTGGTTGTGAATGCATGTGTGTGTGTGTGTGTGGCGTGTGCTCTGGGGGTGCTCATAAAAGCCCCAGAGACATTATGAGCAGACTATCAGGCGGCCCCCATCGCCTGTGGGCAGGACAAAGGGCCCGCCGGTCTGTTCCGCATGTACCCAAAGGGCCTGATACTTAGAGCCCCACCCTCTTCACGCCCATGTCATCACCTTGTTTGTGGTGGAGCTGTCATGACATGTTATATTCCCAGCTATTGGCTGCCTTGTTCTCACTCACACATGCATGCAGACACGCACACGGCGTCTCCACTAACGTGGCCGGATGAGTGCAACTGCCTTGCACGAAGGCACGCGCGCTGCCTTGCCGTTTTCTCCAGCTCGACGAGGGGATACGAACGGGCGATCTCCCACAGGACCGACACGGTGTGTGACAGCGAGGATCACACACAGCCCCCCGCCCCCCAACTAGGACAGGTAGGGGGGTTATCAGGAGGGGGGTTTGAGCAGTGCTGTGTGCTGGGGGAGGTCTGCATCAGGCGAACATCATCTCTGATTAATTTACGGGGTGATCTGGCACTCAAGCGTGAAGAGACAGGGCAAGATGGAGAGAAAAGACCATAAAAACAGAGAGAAAAAAAAGGCTTCGGAGCTAAAGCATTCCCCTGTACACACACACACACACACACACACTTTTACTGCAGCCAAGCCACGTCAACAACAACTCCACACAAAGACATGCGGCTCTAAAGGCATCTCCATTGTGCCACATGGATCTGCACTGATAAACCCATAGCAAACGCACGCTGGGGAGAATGGGTAAAAAGCGGATTAAAGCAGAAGCGTCAATTAACCGGCGTTGACATTAATCGCATCGTACGACTTCTGAATGACGATGAGCTGGAGACGTCTTATGTCAAGCCGCTGCTGATAAATGAAAACAACAGGCATCGCAGAAATCAATACATGTCACACAAGAGAAATAACCTACAACATTTCACACGGCCACCGCTGTTATCTATACGCTGGTTCTCACACTTTGTCCTCTGACCGGCAAAAAAAAGTGGTTTGTTGTTTGGGACCCTCCAAACACACACACAATTGTGGGGTTTCAAGAAATTAAGACTTGATATACAGTACAATAGCATAACGTAAGAGTACATTAACAAATATTCAGTATAACAATAAAAGATAACGCATTATATTTCTGTTATGAATTTTATTAACGATAATGAAAGACACATATGAATAATAATACAGTTTTCATCATCAACTATAAAGAAATATTCACAGCTTATCCATGGGTGTCACACAGTGAACACCATAAACTAACAGGAAGCTCACCCCTAACCGCCTGTCTGTGTGTGTTAGCCTGTCTGTGTGTGTTAGCATGTCTGTGTGTGTTAGCATGTGGCCCACATCTTGCTTGTTTACTCTCTGAGGAGCCCATGGCTACGCTATATGCGAGGAATTGATACGCACATTCAGAAGGCATGTCTGCTAATTGTGTTGTCGTGTTTTGGTCAACGCGGCCTTAACACCTTTCAGTGTATTCGAAAAATCAACAGCACAGGTGCATTCTGAAATACAGCAATGTCGGTGGACACTTTGTTACTTGTAATTTAGTTTAACTGCGCATCTGTTGTTTACCACTAACCGTCTATGTAGGGTTAACGCTGTGATTGTTTATAGGCACACTGACACTGTGTGTGTGTGTGTGTGTGTGTGTGTGTGTGTGTGTGTGTGTGTGTTTTCACACACACAACATGTCGAAAAGAAAATACCAAAATGTCATGTTTAGGGTCCCAGTAACAGGTGATGCAATTTGCACACTCTCTATTGTTAGCTCATTATGATGACTGCATTTACTGGAAGAGAAATCAAGTCTAGACAAGAGTGAAAAGATACAGGCAAAAAACACAAGAGAAAATGGTCAATTGTAGAAAGTCAAACACTAAACACTGTAATCTCTGGCTACAACTCGCTCGTGGAGAATTCCTTCAGCAACCGTAACCCTTCCCATAGTTCTGTAACACAACAGCAGAGAGAAAAACTAGGCTTATATCTCTCCTTGTCAGTCAGTTAGAAAACACAGAAAGGAATACACATTACACACACGTGCACACACACACACACACACACACACACACCAGGCAGGCAGAGAATGAAGACAAAGGACAGGTGGAAAAGTGTGTGTGAAGGAGGGAGAGAGAGATTGCGCGGGAAAGCAGAGCAGGAGGGAAAAAAAAGAACGATAGAACAGAGTGAAGGGCCATTGGGACCAGAGAGAGAGAGAGAGAGAGAGAGAGAGAGAGAGAGAGAGAGAGAGAGAGAGAGCGATAACGCTGTAATAAGAGAAGTGAGAGAGATGAAGAGATGAGGAGGGGTGGGGCAGAGAGAGAGCGAGAGATGCGGGTGAGAGGGAGGAAATGCAGGACTGCTCTCCCTTTGTCTCGGCGAGGAGAGCCAGGGCTAGCTGACGACAGCTAGGCACCACATAACAAAGAGCCTGGCCGTCGCTAGGAGCATGACGTAAACTACGGACCTCGGAAGGAAACAAAACTAAAACTGAAACGCGACCGAGCATCCCAAATATCCACACAGCCGTCATACTGTGGAAAACGATCCAACACAGATGCGTCTTTCAATCAAGCCCCGGGGCTCAAATGTGGCTGCATAGGATGGGCTATAGCCAAAACACTGATCTGTTTGGAGGGGGGGGGGGGGGGGGGGGGGAACAAAGACCGAACCAACCGCGAGCCGCGTTAAATAACCGACACGGGGGCGGTAATGGAAGTTGCGGTTTGTTGTGCTGTGTGTGAGTGGAGATGTGGACCGAACTAAATCAATGAGTCGCCACCACACAAACATCGAACTTTAGTTGAGCAGCTGCAGGAATCACCACTGCTTGCATATATGTCAATGGGAGGTCATGCATTATGCACGCTACAGTACAGTATATAGAGTATGGGTACAGCATGGTGTGTGTGTGTGTGTGTGGGAGCCTAGCGCTAGGGCTGTTATAATTCCCTTTGAAACTTCGATAAATGTGAGATAAAATGAAAGGGAAGAATTTATGAACTGAAAGAAAGAAAAAAGCAAACTGTGAGAACAGTGTGTGTGTGTGTGTGTGTGTGTGTGTGTGAGTGAGAGAGAGAGAGAGATACTCTCTGGTAAACACATCCATTCACAGCTCACGTACGGCAGCATGTGTGCAGTTTCGCAGACAGAATTTGGCAGACCAGTCGAGTCCCACCCGACAAACACCCCGAACTATGCGCGTGCGTGTGCGCTCGCATGCACGCATGCTCACACACCTTCTCCAATGGGAGTAAAGTTCAACATGCGGAATCCAAACAAAAACAAACTCATCTGCGGATTCTGGAAGACCATGACCAAAGCCACTGGCTTGCATTGTTTACAGAGACAGAGGGAGGGAGGGAGGGAGGGAGGGAGGGAGGGAGAGAGAGAAAAAGAGAGAGAGAGAGAGAGAGAACAAATCTGTTTTTAGGACAGACTGCAGGGTTGCTAATACAAAGGGCTATGAGCAATTGGCAGTTTAACTTTGTGTGCGTGCGCAGGTGTGTGTGTGTGTGTGTGTGTGTGTGCGTGCACGTGCGTGATGGTCCGGGATGGGGTTAGGGGGCATCTGTACCAGCTGTCTTGTTTCTTGCAACACCACCCCATGTGTTGCAAACACACGCGCGCGTGCACAACCACACACATTGTGCACATCCTTCCAAGCTGTTCTGAGCAGTCAAGAGTCAATTTGAAGATGACATTTTTTTTTTACCTTGCCCTCCAAGGGCTCCTGTGTTATGGTTTGTTTGTGTGTATGTGTGTGCGTGCATGTGTGCTAGCCACTGCAAGCCAGCAGATAGCAGATAATGCTAGGCAAATAAATGCCTAAAGAACAAATGATGTTAGAAGAAAGCAAGGGGGGGGGCAAGGAGACATGATTACAGGGGAGAGATACTACAGACGAGAGTTTATCTTATTTAAGGGTGGGACAGTGTAGCCACTGTAATGACATTTACAGGTGGCCGCATTTATGAACAGCTGGGATCTTACATTTTAAAAGGCAGGGTTAGTTATTCTCAAGAACGCATGCTAACTTCAAGCTCAAATCTAAACAATATTCCTCCGCAGCCTCACCTCACACAAAAATGTATTGTTAAGAAGAAACGCGTTTCAAAGCAAAGCGTATAGTAGTACTAAGGCTTGTTGTTGTGAGCAGTGTTTGTCACTTTGTGTATGTTCCTATTTAAGGAGCCGTAGAAGTATCATTTTTTTAACACACACAGGGAACGTTAAGTTAGCGAAATGCGAAAACAAATATTATTATTCGGGCTCAAATAAAAAAAAAAAAACACTCCCTCAGAAGCTCCGCCCCACGTATTGAAACGCATTGCAAAGCCTATGATTGTAGCTGTGAGCGGTGTTTGCCACTTTGTGTTCCTACAGCTGTTTATTTAATTTCTGGGTTCTTTTTTCAGCACGCAGTACGGTCAGCTGGCAGAGCACGAGGAGATTTGTTGAATTTGACAAACATTTTATTAGCTCACAATGATCTTACAATCACAGACTATACCTTTAATTACAGTATAGTGAAAGATCGAAGCATAAGTATCTCTAGAGTAGGCCTATCTATCAGATTTCTAATTCCAACATTTTCTTTTTTTGGTTTAAGGAAATAGTTCCATGCATGAGCTGGCAACCAAATCAAAGATAAAACGCCTCCCATGCGTAATGCCGCTTCGCTGGGTTCTTCTGACTTACTGATAAGTGCTTATTGGAAACAGCACCCAACATGTAGGCACCTTATTAAATTAAACAAGTAAAGGGATTCCACCATTTTCTGTACATGGATCATGGCAGATGGCTCATAGATGTCGGCACCGTAAACAATTGGCTTACTTTCAATTAAGTTTAGCGATCGCTCTAACAAAGGTCCCTTTGTTGACAAATAAGTCAACAAGGTCTGCCTTATGAAGATGAACAGGTTAGTGAGTAATACCGTCCTGATTTACAGTCCAGCAGTTATTGGTAAAGCAAATCAGCTGGGAAACCCAGAATTCAATGTAAATCATCTCAGCATTGCGTCTGTGCAAATGTTGTTTTGCTCTCATGGGGGTGAAGTTACCCGCCCTTCATACTAAATGCATTACAGTGCCTCGTGTGGCTTATAATATTACTTATACATCTGGCGGACCAGAAGGTACGCATACCACATAGGGAAATTAGCAGTAGTGAGCGTTAGATTCATTACATTAAGATCACAGAGAGTTCAGCACATTCCACCAGCCTGTGGCTTTGCTGACTGAGAAGTGAGGCCTGCTGGTCAGTAGTGGTGAATACCTATCGACAGTGGCGCAAGGTGGGCCACACGGACCAGTTACAAGCCGCTTTATTCCCCCTTTCAATGTTTGTGCACTTAGCCTTTAGCGTGTTTCAATTTAAGGTATAGTGAGTCATTCTGAAGAAAACTTCTGATACCTGAGGGAGCACCCTATGGCGTTAAGAGTAAAACTAAATATCCCTTCAATATCATTATGAAGAGTACACATGAGTATGTACACACACACACACACACACACACATGTTGAGAGACACAGTATTGCACTGAAACATATTAGCAGTAACGGCAACTCCGCAATCGAGGACTCTCAGCCTGTGTTTCTCCTTCTCCAGCCAAAAGATAAGACCTTCTTTGATAAATAATAGTTCTGTTCTTTAAAGCATGTATGAGACTGAGCAGGGTTATTAAAGAAAAAAAAACAACACATTATGGCCATTGGCTTTCTTTGCTGACTTTTCTAATAATTGAAAAAGATGTGAATAAATGCATGTAGTACTTCTGACTGTTCCAACTGTATCTGATTCAATTGTCAAGACCACGTCAATATTGATTTGCACTTCTCTGTGCAGACTATGGCTAAGAAACAATACAGTTCTAATGGTCCCGTGAACGACCCTATGGCAGCTGGTCTGTCAGTCAAGGGAATCTGGCAATTGTGCCATGGCAAGCCAGGGTGGGGAATGAGGGATTTGTGAGCGTGCCTGCAGACGCATGCACGCTCACAGGGTCATTCTGCTGAAGCCAGATAAAATAGTGCGCCACCTAAATTAAAACAGGGCTTACAATTATGACACCCTCACACCACGTTCTTAATTAGTACATCGCCATTTTAATTAATAAAGGCTGTCAGGATTCCAGGGATCAATAATTCAAAATGGCACGGGCAATGGTTCCAAATTGATGGCTATAATTACAAATAAACTAGGATGAACTACCCCCCCCCCACACACACACAATAGGTTACACTTAAGGGTACTGTATGCACCATACAGTACTGTAGTCCTAATGCCCCTCCAGCAGGTCACAATGACGTTGCCCCAAACCACAAAAGAAAGAAATAAAGTTGTCACTAACTACTTTTTCAAAATCATTCAACAGCAGTTTGACATCTATCACTTAACAATGCAGATTGAGCAGAAATCTAATGTTTGTTGTTGACATTGCACACAGGTTTCGCGACGATACTTATTATTCGACCTCCTCAGCATGCCTGTTTGAGCATGGCATGTGACATTTGATCCCAGTGTCAATGAAAAGCACCTTGCTTATGCTGTGGATGGGCATAATGCTCGTCTGTCGATGGGATCAATTACAGCGTTGTCCCTTCATCCCGTCCCGCTGTTCTAGCAGTCCATTAAAGCAGAGGACTATGGATTATGTCAAATTAGCAGACGGCTAGTGGATCCATTTGTAACGTAAACAATGTGGTTTTGCAGCTGTGCACTGTAGATTACATATAGGATATGGAAGTTAATGGAAGGAGAACACCATAGAGATGTAGCTAACACTGATGTAGTATGAAGTTAACGTGAATTACGGTGGATTTACGACAGGTGGTGTTAAACCAAAACATTTATTCCAGCTCCCTTGACAGCTATAAATTGTGTTTAAATTATTAAGAAGCTTTTTGTTTTTATTATTTATGACATCAATAAACATGAATTTATATTTTGCTGATGATTTCAAATGGTTGTGGCTTTGAATTTCAATTCTGACTCACAAGAGTCAGAGAACTCACTCATAAGATTGTTCAAAACATCCTGTACGGACTGCTGTATCATATCACTGCGTGCGATATAAGATAATGCTCCAGTTTGGTCAATTAGCATGCCGTACCCAATGCAAATACAAGATGAATAAATATATATTTGCAAGTCCACCTACATTCCCACTAGTATGGCAATCAAGCGTACATAAAGCAAGATAATGCATTAAACTGCATATCAAGAGAAAACCCCCAGCGTTTCAGATATAATGTAGAAAGCAGACGTGGTAATGTACATCTATGGCTCTATGCGACCATTGTTACGGAGATGAAATGATGTGCCTCTTCACTGAGGCAACCCCCACAGAAGACCATTGGACAGGGCATGGGCCAATTTAATCTAAAATCTTAGATTAAACAAATTCTTCTCCACTTCTCAATGCAATGCAGCATGTATCTGCTAAGCACATTATGAATGAAGGTTCAATTATACAATAGCAGAACATCGCAGTCATCCTTGTCCGCTAAACAGCCATGTATGTACATAAGCACTTATTAATGAATGAATGAAGGGTTACATAGCACGAACAAGCAGCCGTTCTTGCCACTACGGTACAGGGTTATGATAGATAGGTGGATAGCTGCTAGCTGCTAGCAACAAGACAATGTGATATTCGGTTAAACAAGAAACGTTAAAGTTAAACAAAGACATTCTATCTTTGTTATTATCACAGACATAAAACTAAATGTTTTGCATGATATGATCCAGATAAAAGCATTATTACTCGCGATATCAAAAACGGCAATCCCTTTCCGTCAGGGGATACAATTTCGGTATGACGCGCAAGTTTAGGTTAAGTAAATCAACACAACATTATTTAAGGAGCCCATTTATAATCTGTTTACTGACATTGCTAATGCCAAAAGCAACTAGAAATACTTGGTTTTCATGGAATGAGTCCTTAAATAAATATACCTTTTGAGTTAGATTTTATGATAGCTGTTAATTGATGTTAATCCTTTTTCACTTAAGATTTATTGTTGTTTTTACTTACATTATCTTATTTTATGCTATCTTTTTACTTGCACATAAGGCTTTGTGAAAGTGTATTAAAATAGATATATAAGCATTAAGCACAGAATGATTGTATCATTGTCAGACTTTGGCAGCGGAACAAACCTCTGTATAAGACAGTCTGTGCCTGCATGAAGGCTATGGTGTTGTTATAAACATTCCGAATTCCAAAGCACTACTGCATATGGGCTTGCATCCACAGGACTGCTGCATCGAATCAACAGACGGATGGACGGACGGACGGACGGGTAGTTACATTTTTGGAGCGGTACACATCCACCTACGCCATAGCTACGCCGTAGCCTGACGCGTTGGTTACGCCCTATCCGTAAGTGACGCCGTAGCTTTGACGCAGAAGCATGAATGGGCCTTAATAGACAAGGCTTTACATATGCCGTGTATTTTTTATATCAAGACAATCACTTTTCACTAATCACAGGTATTTTTAGCTGCATGCTATAGAGCCAATCTGATATGGGGTTGTTTTTTTCCCCCTTTCACAATATTTAACTTGGGAAGTTAAATGCTTAGGGGGGAAAACACGATCAGATAATAGCATGTTGAGCATGAGGGAGAGAGAGAGAGAGAGAGAGAGAGAGAAAGAAAGACTCATTTCAGATGGTAGTCGCATGGTTTCTCAACCAAGGCTGACATCCAACCTAGGCAAATAGTTTTCTTAGGAGAAAGTTGAGTGTCTCTCTTCATTCTGTCACTCTCGCCTGACAGCACCCCCCTTCCTACATATTTTCTCCTCTTTTGTAATCCAGGCCACCCTTGCCACACACACACGCACAGACAGTGTGTAAAGAGTTACAACTGTATCAGTGTGCCAGCAAGAGAAGCAATAACCACAAAACAAAAATCCCCAACTGCACTGGGAGGAGGGGGAACGGCTTATAAAGCCAAGCCACTTTATCAACGGACAAATGATAATTCGACAGTCCCTCCGGGCCTCTTTCTGCACAGGAGAAAGGGGGGAGGCTTTGGCTGCGCACCATCGCTGGAGTTGGCTGGAGCAGCCGGCCGCGGGTGTAGAACACATGGCTGGCTCAGCGTGCCTGCACCCGGCGAGCAACAATAACAGCAAGCCGCAACCATCCCCAGGACAAACATGCCTGCTTGGGCTTCACGACGCAGTGTGAGCTTTGAAGTTGGACGGTCCCCGGGTTTTCCTGGATCTAAACAGTGCTGGGTCACGGGGTGTTTATTCATTCATTTATTTATTTATGTATTTGATTTCCCAATAGCAGGCTCCAATGGTGGAAGATCCAGCTATTTTCAGCAACGGGAATAATTGCAGTAACTTCAGTCCACTGTCTGTGGTCATGGGGGTAAAAATGGTTGAAAATCCTCAGATCTGCTGTTTTGGGGTTTTGCAATAATAAACTCTTGATTTTACCTTAAAACTAAGGCACGCGCACGCACGCACACACACACACACACACACACACACACACAAACACGTTCCGCTTCTCCTGCTAACAATTAGTCTCCAGAAGGCATCCCGTCAAGATTCCCAGCCATTCCTTTTTCATTGGTCCTTCCTCCTGCCAGCTCCCGTTACAATTGACCGTTTCCTGGACGGAGGAAGAAAATATCAGGCCTTGGAAGGAGCACCAGATTATAGCAGGACAGCTGCTAGTCCTAAATTCCCCAGTCCGAATATACAGACACGGACGTCCACTGAGTGAAATAACAGGAGAAGGATGATTCAACTGCTCTGCAGCCTAAACACATTAGAAATCTGCCACGGCGTGCAATATCGTACACACACCTCCATATTCTTAAGACACAGCACTTTTAATACAAGGCTTGATACAGAAAAACGTTTTCCCGAGGCGTTTGGGAGTCAGGGATAATAGGTTAGTCACGGTATGACGCCTATTGATTCTCTGCTGCGAGACCTGACAGAATAGTGTCGGGGCAAACGCATGGTAAACAAATGGGACAGGGGAAAGCTACTCGATACGGTAATAAGAGGCAGTGGGGTGGTTGTCAGGGCCATAAAACCGAGCCACACAAAGCCCACGAGGTTTAACGCCTTCAGTGCACGGCACAGACATAGCAGGCTTTTCCCTCAATTTTCCAGATGATTGGGAGCAGGTCGTCGGGGAGGATGGGGGGGGGGGGGGTTCGCAATGAGGTAGGAAACCTATTGTGTCAGGGTTCCGAAGGGAACTGGGGTGCTATCAAGCAGCCAGACATTTTCTGGTAAATCGCGAGTGGTGGGGTGGTGTGTGCGTATGTGTGTATGTGTGTGTGGCGGGGAGGTGGTGGGGGGAGAGAGAGATGACGTTTGAGAGCACAATTAACAACCTCAAGGTCATACCGCTCCTGGGTGGTACGCTGTGGCATTCCTCAAGCTCTATCCCTCACCCACGCTGTAATCTTCACTGCTCTCTCTCTCTCTCTCTCTCTCTCTCTCATACTCTCTCTCACACACACACACACACACACACACACACACACATCCTTGAAGCCCATTCTCCCTTGCCCCTCATGCTCTCACTCTCTCTCACCTCCATGTCTCCATTACAGATAAATGTTACTCTGCGGTTGGTGGCAGCACCCCCCCCCCCCTTCCCATAGCCGTAGAGAAGTGGGACTGAAAATCGGTCACAGGTGTGCAGTGGATGGGAATAATGCATCTTAATATTAAGGCAATAATGGCCCGGAGCGCCCGGAGAGGTCAATGTAAGCATAGCTCATGTGAAATGTGAAACTCATTTTATAAGATGTCAGGCCAAGGCATTCTCTACTTTGTTGATTTAGATGCTTTCATAAACAGGGCTGAAACTGAAATGTAAAGTTTTGATATAGTAGCTAGCAGGACAATAGGATCACCTGTCACATCAACATATTGTGACAGCAATACGTACAAAGTCCTGAAAATAAAATGTAATGTACACCAGAAATGCCAATTACAGTCATAACACCTCTTGACCTTAAAACGGAACAGCAATAGCTAAAGATTCAACCTATAAAATTAGATCGCTCTCTCCAGAAGATGTCCTGATTTTCATTGTGGATGGCTACTTAATCTGCGCAATGATGAGGTGAGCCCGTAAAGTCTGTCCCAAATAAGAAACTGCCCCAAATAAAACTCATGGAAGGATGGGGGCGGTAAAATACTAAAAATGCTATCAATTTGGTCGCCTTCTGGGAAAATGAACTTTACCTTATCCAGTGTGTCATTCGCCTGGGACCAAGATGTATGCCACCAAAGTTGTACCCCCCCACCCCCCCAACGTAGAATATCTTTGACTTTGTCAAGGGCATCCCCGCCGCGAATGAGTACTTATGGCTCACACGGCTCATTTCTTGTCTAGTTATTTTTCCCCCCTTCCAAGTTATTCTTTTCCTTCCATACCTGCCAGGGGATAAGTGAATCGCTCAAGGAGGAAAGAGGAAAACCAAAATGTGTCCCAGCAAGCCTTGGCCGAGCACACTGTGATACAAGCACCGAACAGTGCGGTGATGGATGCTCTACTAGCCCTGGACGATGCTGGACATGATGGACCGTTTTCTTCTGCTCCGTCTCACTGATGGGAGGCTCATATGGAAGTGTGAACCAGACCATTGTCTCCATTGTGCCTTTGTTGTTAACAGGTACACTGTGCTTTCAATATAGTCCCACCCATGACCTCATAACCTGCCACAGGTCTTTGTTTAGGCTGTATTATATGAAACACTCTCTGAAACAACTGTCCACAAAACAGAAGGGTAGGAAGAGAATGGTCTAGAACAGAGGTCTTCAACAGGGGACCCGGGACCTCAGAGGTACTGCAGGGGGTCCGCCAAATGATTTAATCCCAAATTAATTTTCTTCCAAAAATCTAAATGGCAGAATGGCAGGCGTTTGCCATACTTTTGAGCCAGCGTTCATTTTGTCCGTTCTGCACTACTGTAGTAAACATGGTGATGGCGCAACATGGCAGCCCCGTTATGTGCTACCCATACTATGTATGTATTTATTGTTAATTATAAGCTTACGGAAATATTACGATTATTTGTTACCTGTAATTACACACTAATAAATACATATTTGTGAATAATATATTCAGTTTCTGCTAATGAATCCTTCTAAATTTTAAATAGTGTTCCTTTAAGGAATATCTTTTAACACCTTACAACTTCAGACTGACAGCCCTAATGTTGCTATATGTATGTTTTAATTATCCACAGTTCACTACAGGTCAAATCATTTCTCTTGGTGGATTAAATGTTACATGTCGGCAAAAATGGTCATACCCGACTTCAAGGTAAAAAGTGCAACTCATTCACAGTGGAATAATCAATATAGCATTTCACTATGTAAACATCAATATTGTTGGATCCCTCTGAAAGAAAGCAATTATAGTAGATCGGGTGAGAAAATGTTTTTCAGCCATTAAAATAAATTCAATTTTGAAAGAGATATGTCTTCTTAATAGGAAAAAAGAGATGGTATTTGAGAACAAAATCGATGGTTCATCAGCAAATAACTATTAAATTTAAACCTGGTATGTGTGATTTTGTAATACTTTTCAGCGCATTTCAATTTACTGCAACTCTCTAGCTGCCAGAGCACAAATAATTGGGTGTAAAGTTCAATAGCACAACATTGTATTTTACAAATGATTAAGGTTTTCCATGGTGAATGTGTGATAGTTATTAGATTTAGACTTCTGACATTTTTAAAAACAGTTTAACTAAGTACGATTTCTGAATTGGCCTACTGTGGTCTGGCCCCAAGAAAGGGTTATGCTGACCATACAAATATAGTATTTATGTGTTTTTGTATACTGTAAGGGGATTAGTAATAGAAAATGTTTGTGTGGAGCCAGTGATAGAATGTCTTCTATTCCTATAGAGTTGTGAGCTACAGTACATTCCACATTATTGTTTTATTTGGTGGCCCGACCATATTTCTAACAAAAATACAATTGCTGTTCCTGGAAACCAATGTAATGTCCATGTACTGTATGTGTTCAGTTAGTACATGCATTGGTTCCCAATAGACCACCCGAGTACATCTTGTTAAGGGGGCAGACGAAGCACACAAGAGGTTAGATGGAACTCCTGTAAAGTGATTATTTTAGAAAAAAAATGTTTTTTTCTATTGTAGCTGTGGATTGCCAGTTTGCCAGAAACAACTACTAATGGGTTACTAATGGGACATTTCTTGAGGAAGTAAATGCAGTATAGTGCGGAAATTAGACAGGAATTATGTAGTAAGTTAATTTAAGTATGTCTTGTGCAAGGCCTATTATTTACTACATTACACCAGAACACAAAATCATGATTCCATATGGAATCTGTAATGTAAACTGCATCGCAATATACTTATAACAACATGGAATGAATGGGGGCTCCTAAAATATGGATAGCTAAAGGATGTTAAAATATAATGAAGCGTGTCCTGTGCATGGAAATGAGACAATTATTGACAAAACATTTCAGCTAAAAGATCAAATACTAAGCGGTGCAAAAGAAACCTCCTAGCTGTAAGTTACTGGCCTTCTGACAGTGGCAGGGCCCTTCTTACCTGGGATGGGGGACGTCGATGCTGGAGGAGACCACCTTGCGCTTCTGCTCTAACAGGGACACCGAGCGGGCGTCAGGATCCAGAGCCCGGCCTGGGCGCTTGCCATCTGCTGCCCGATGCTCCTCAGCTGCCTCTGGACTGCGTGAGCCGGCATCCCCCTTCTGGCCCTCCAGCGCTCCGTTGCTGGAGGTCTGCTGTAGAGAAAAGACAGGCTAGAGTCAGAACAGCACTGGAAGCCATTTGTGCCACTTGTGGCTGACACTTTAAAAGGCAGGCATCACAAAGCTGTGCATAGCCTCTGTGGACAAGGCTGTTGTTCTGAACGGTCATAACGAGCCAAGATTGCGTTGGACACCGTGGTAGGTAAAGGACGACACCATTTAGACTGAATCTGGATGAGAGTTATGATTTTTCCTGAAGTTTAAATACTTACACAGAGCACCATGAAAACTTCAGATATTGATGTGATGTTGGTGATTATACATAACCAGTTCAGTATATTAGCTTTTACTGACTATGTCAAAAACTTAAGTTGTGTTTTCCTAACCAATGTTTCAACAAACTACATAAGATATTTCTTCGTTTGCATTTTGGCCCTTTACGGGATGCACAGGTGAGAAATTCCCTTTATTTTGTACCCACATAGACACAGAACAATGTGCGCGCGCACACACACACTTAAAACACAAACTCAAACTGGAAAATAGCAATTACTTAGTGTCCAACGTCACCATGGCTCAACACAGGTTAAATACATTCCATCACTATGATAAAGTTCCATGCACTCATCCTTACGCAGTAGCAAATTACAGAATCATTGATATACTGTATGAGAACACAACGTGACACCACAACACCACCCCTCACACACACACTGAGTTAATGCAAAAGCACAGCCAACCTGACACCAACAGCGGCATTGAGAGGTAGGCTATGCTGCCCATACATGTGAGTGTGAGATAGAGAGGCAGAGGTAGAAAGAGAGGGAGAGAGAGAGAAGAGGGAGAGCGATAGAAGAGAGGAGGGAGAGAGAGAGAGCAACAGACAAAGACAAATGAAGAGATTGACCTTATTTTCTCAAAAACGCCCGATTAGCTATTCCTCTGAATGTAGAAACGGCAATAGAAACAGGCAGCACACACCGTGAGAGTAATTTATTCCGATTAAAGGAGGTAAAAGACATGGGAATGGATGAAACGAGTGTCACACGCGAGAGAAGCTGCGTGGACGGCCGTCCGGTGGAGCGTGGAGACACACAAAGTGGAGTCAAACAATGAGATGGATTGTGCAGGCCTTGGGGGAAGACGAGATGCTGTGAGACCATAGTGTACTTCCAGTGGCAGTAGAACCAGTGGCAGTTTTTTCCTTTCGCCCCGGCACATGAATAATGGCATTTCTCGAAGCCAGGAAATTGTGAGGCGTGCCAAATCGGTCGTAAAATACGAGTTGCGTGTGGCGTGCGTGCTCGTATACGTGCGTGCGCACTGTGCGCTCAGAACAAATGCCAAAGTGTCTACAGCAAGCCTCTTTCTTCACCTTATATCCCCCACCCCCCTTCTTTCGCTCCCTCTTTCTTCATTGTTCTCTCTACAAACCTCATAACGCTTTTTTTTTGGGTTAGCCGTTAATCAAGCGGAAAGATTTTTGCACCATTCCAGGTCAAAGGTCAGGAAAAAGAAAAGCTTTTACAGACCATAAATTGAATCCCGGGAACAAAGTGTCATAAAAACCCTCTCTGTCTCGCATGGCTCTTTGCAAGGATATTGAACGGCGTTAGTGTAGATGCACATCATGAATGAGAACAGGAACGCCATTTGATTTCCACCTGTGTGTGCTCCTTAGGTGGAAAGGTCGCATGGCCAGCAATTGCACAAGATGTAGTCTAACATACAGCACGCTCTGGCACGGTGCTAAAAGAGACATTACCATAATCGGTCGAGGAGTGGAGGTGTGTGTGTGTGTGTGTGTTATTATGGCGTGTGACACCATTGCACTGTATGCATCACAGGCCCACAGGGAAACAGTCAATGATTATGCCTGCTTAAAACAAAAGAACAATAAAAGGGTCTGCTTGACGCTATATGCCACCGTTTGCACAATGCCATGCGGTCCATGGTGCTGCAGATAGCTAATAGGCCTAACTCCCTTTAGAAGTCCTTGAGGGACTAACAGGCAGCAATTGGACATCAACGTGACTTTATATTTACTTGAATGGAAGCCTAAACTCACATAGCCTTGACAGTGGATTGGCTACAAGGAACTCGTCTGTTAAAATGCACTAATATATGAGGCTATTGCACAACAAAGGCAGCAGTGTTTTAGAAATCATACCAGCACAAAACATGAGGATTGTAATTTAACTAGGGTGAAAATACACGCTTCCCCAACCCAGATACTCTCACATCAGGGTGTCCCTGCGGTCACTAAGGTCCATGCTAACGCTGCCCGTCCGAGACTGGCTTCAGAACAAAGGAGTCTTCTTCAGCCTAAGTGAACCTGCATAGTCCGCTAACTTCAGAGTGGAGGGAAAGAGCGCCACATCATCGCTACCCGAGCCCCCCAGCCACAAACACAACCCGTGCCTCTTTGTTTTGCAGTGAGAATCACATGCACGTGCGTGCACATACGCACACACACACACACACACACACACACACACACACACACACAGACACGCACACAGATAAACCTACACACACAGACATAAATAAACAAACACACATAAATACACACGCGCGCACACCAACAAGTCAACAAGTGGCATTCCACCCCCCCCCCCCCCCCCCACCACCACCACCACCACCACATCCCCATGGCTGCAACATGGTGCATGCATTGGCATCCAGGGCACTGTGCCAGCTACCCAAATTCTTAGGAACTTGCCACCCGTTGCCAACTAGTGGGGGGGGGGAGGGGGGGCTTTGTTATGCCAGCGTTGAGGCTATACGGCAGCTGCTCTCAGAGAACTTACAATGGCAAGCCACATTACCCCCCCTCAGCCCACAACACACACACACACACACACGTGACATCCATGTCTTGTTTTTCATATCTGCTGGTGTCGAGCAGCGTTGAAATAAACCTCGTCTATTGTGTTGATTGGACTATACAGTACATTCATGCGGCTCACTAAAGCCATTATGCAATGGCATTGTTGAATGCAGCACTGCGTACACTACAGTGTAAACACACACACGCACAGGAATCCCCTAGCTTAATGCTGCAATTCTATTTACTATGCTCGTGCACTCAAACACACACAACTGTTTATGAATAGTCTTTAAAGACAAGCCTTCCGCAAACAAAGCAGTCCCAAGATGGGAAGACAAGTATGCAATAACTGACGTATTGTGAACATTTCTGTTGGCTACTGAAATGACATGCTACGTTACTGCAGGTGGCGCACATCATCTGCAGCATAACAAAACAAAATGCACCAAACACACATTCATATATATAAATAACATGGTGATAAATAGGCTGCAAGTCACGTGGAGTACTTCTCCCTCACAGTCACTAAGGGGAACTAAAGGGGCACACACACACACTATCTCTCTCTTTAAAGGGGAACAAGCACTCTCACTCTCACTAACTCTCACTAACTCTCTCTCTCTCTCTCTCTCTCTCTCTCTGTTTCATCCAGGGCTACGCTGGTTTCCCATTTGCCCTGATCTCAGCATCATTATCTAAAGCCACGTGACACACAAAAGATACAACTTGGAAATGGAGGCAATTAGGTCATACTGGGAAAGACAACTTTCTGTGCTGCCTGTTGATGCCCAATTCCAAAATGATCTAGCCAATGTTGCTCACTTCATAAAATATACTGTAAGTGCATATCTTGGCTTGCTTGTCATTATGGTTAAGACGAAGCTATTTCAATATATTATATATTATAGCACCACCGTCCATCATTGCAAAATAACAAACCATCAACTTAACTGCTGCGGATGTGCATTTAGCGCGGGTATGTTTAAAAAGTGTGTGGTGTAGCCATGCTATCCGTGCGATAAACATTAGACCAACTCACTACATCAGAAACGCTGCAGTCACAGCGTGTTTGTTTGCCCGGCCAGAGCCGACTGTACCCACCCACCAGGTCGCATAAACACTGCGCAGGCCACGTCAAATGAATCAGTGCGAAGCCCCTTTGTCCGATAAACGTCTTCACCAAAATAATGACAACCCGTAGTTTTGAGAGAATGATCAAGTAAATCGTCATGTGATACTACGTAATGATAATGGCTTAGTCGCAGCTGACAAAAATCGCTATTGATGAGAACGAAGTAAGCGTTATACCGAAAGCGTTCCCTTGCCATAACTGTTTTTTGGCCCAAAGCACGGTTGCTTTTTGACATGACATAAATGCGAAGTTTGAAGAACCGCTGCTTCCGCAAATTGTTATGTATTTAAATATCTTCAATTCGCTTTCTTAAACAATGACACAATGCACAAACGGCATACAAATTAAAGCTTCAAAGGTACAAAATATTGCAGAAAGCAAAGTGGTTAGGCTACGTGCACATTGCTGAATTCTAATAGTGTATTTTTAACATCGGTATATTAGTAACGAAACTAATTGCATTTAGCATATGCCTACTCATTCTGATCAATGTTGCAAACAATCTAAATACTATGCAAATGCACAATTTCTGCACGACACGGCCCACCAATGAAAACCCACTCCGCGCATGAAGCGGCAGAAAGCTGCAAAACACCGCACAACAACAGTCCGCTGCTGGGCGCTCGTGTGTGCACGCTCGCACACGCACACATGCACACCAACCTTTAAACTGGACTTGAGCGGTCCTTTGGATGCTGTATGGTTGAACCCAGCTATCTCGTCCTCTGAAAATTCCTTGAGGCTCCCGTCCTGCATCAATACGGTGTAAACGTTGCGCCGGGATCCGGTGGCCGAGACATCTCTGTTTTCCTGCTTGACAGCCTGGACTACCCCTGTCACCGGCGCCTCGTCCCCCGTAGGACTCGGCGCATAAACGCGGCTACCGAGAATGGAACGTTTCACCAAACGTCTGGTATGCATGGCTACGATGTTTTGTGGAAATCGAAGGCCAAAGCGTCGATAAATGTACGTCGAATTATATTAGGTAAACAACGTCGACAAGAAAACAGCGCCGCAGTGGGTAGACTACGCGATCCAATAGCCCTGAATATATGTTAGAAAGCGGCAACATACTCGAATATCAAAACTCTTAACACTGTCCTGAACGTGATTTATTCAAGTATGCAACGATAAAAGCAGAATGTGAAGTGCGTGGAAACGATTCATTCGCCGCTAAACAACCTCTACATCTAACCGGCTACCAATCCTTCTCCGTTCGACCCGTTTGTTTTCCCCACTGCTCTGTGCGAGTTGTTGAGATGGAGAGAAAACACGGAAAACGGGTTACATTTGGGAACGACAATGACATTTGTACACGATTCTGGAAAATCCCACATTCTCTAAAAAATATTACTATTGAACTAATAACCCGTGCTAGATACGTCAAAATATTGTATTTTTCGCGTCACTGTGCGACACTGAGAATCTGCGTGCTACGGTACAAGCTGTAAACAACGTCTTTGGTGAGTCCCGATCCAGACGACGCATACTCCAGCCCGTGATGCGGGACCCACGAGTCACTGCCTCTACCGGCGGATGGCTGCCTGTAAACATGTGCGGTCTGGCTTCCGCCGCGCGTTATGATTGGTCGGGAGCGCACACGCCTCCACGAGCCTATACGCTCCCCTTCTATGTCCGTTTCCCCCCCGACAGAAGGTAATGCAAGCCGGAGTGGACGCTCCATTCAAAACAATGACGCAAGGATGGAAAAGAAACGAGATGGGAGGGGGTCTGAAAAATAACAAGAAAATGGGATATGTGTAGGCTACAGCCTGCCGCAGGAAAAACTTTCTCCTCTCCAGACAATGCGTTGCCACATTAAACTCTGCATCAAATATGCGGAAACAGGCTACATGATTTGAACAATCATGTTCTCAAGATCGTTTTTACTTTTTCTTACTGCAGATGTTCATGGACATATTCTGAACAGATTTTAGGTCAGGAAAGATAGAAAGAAAGAATGTATCTGCAACAGAATTTATTTTATAATCAAACTATTCATATTTTTAGGTAGACCTACCTACAAGTCTACAAATATCTAATGATGGGATCATGGGAAATATTAAAAATATGTGTTATATAAACGAATAGGCTTCAAAATAGGCAAGAACAATACTAAAAATTGGTTGTCCCTTTATCTTTATCTTTATCTTAATATATGATAATTGCGTAATAACTATGATTTTATTAGCAATGTATTATAATAATAATAATAATAAACTTTATTTGTATAGCACTTTTCATACACAATGTGCAACTCAATGTGCTTTACATGGTGGCCCAGTGGATAGCACTGTCACCTCACAGCAAGAAGGTCCAGGGTTCAAACCACAGTTTCTGTGTGGAGTTTGCATGTTCTCTCTGTGTCTGCGTGGGTTTCCTCCAGTGTGCTCTGGTTTCCCCCACTATCAAAAAACATGTCAGGTTCACCCTCCAGTCAGTGCTGTTGACCAGACACTGGCCTCAATCTGGAGTCGGTCCCCGGGCGCCACACGAGTGGCTGCCCACTGCTCCCTTTGGGCATGGGTTAAATGCAGAGAATGAATTTCTCCTAAGGGGGATTAATAAAGTATAAAGTTAAAAACTGTAATATATATTAGCAAATGTATTCCCAATAATCTAAATCCAGAGCAACTTTATATTTTACTGTGATTTTACTGTTAACAATTAATGGTAAAAAAAATCTAATTATGTTATGTGACCAAAGTTTCACAAAATAACTTATTTGGAATGTTAATTTCGGGTCATGTTGTGCTTGCCAATATTTTAAGATTAAACTATTTAATATAATACATAATGTATGATACTGTAATTGTGTTGGCTAACATGGTTTGAACTGCAAGCCACATTTAGTCCTTGTGTTATCTAAAAGAAAGTGAACTGCCACAACAGAGATCAATGTTTCACTTGTTTTCGCTTCACATCAGTTTTTTTGTAGGCTTTTAGTATGTTCAACTACATAACTAAACAATATGCATGGTGAAAAAAAATCTGTTGCAGATATTTTAACCCTTTCAGCTATGCTTCTTGGACGATTGGTATGGTCTACTCAGATGTTTATTCAGCGACCAGTGTTACACATTGTTACAGTACAGCTGATAGTTACAATTTTATAGGCTACTTGCACATACTGTAATGGCAAAAAATGCATTATTTGCAGCCTTCTCATTTTGTTAACACAAATCAAGTAATGTTGCCTGCAGAAATTACTGTAGGTTACTACAATTACAGTAACATCTGATCAATGTATACATTTGAATTAAGTACATCTATTCTTCCATGAATTGGCTTTTGTAATGACATCCATTCATCATGATTAGTGAGTCAGTCTAGCATACACAATACAATATACATGAATGTTTTCACAGAAACTATTAACTGTTGATCGATATCAGCCACGTCTAGATACAGTAGATCTAATGCACCATTGGATGCATGACAACGTCCCACTCTACTGAATAGACAGCAACCCAGTTTGATATATGTTTTTAATGGAATAATTCATGTCATAAACTATTTACATGCAGAAACCAGACAGAGGGAGGGACTAGACCTTAACTGTGATCAAGCAGCCTCTGCCTGCCGGTTGCAGAGGAACAAACACTGTTTTTATGGGGCGGTTTATAGCTAACAGGTAGGAAGCATCTTACAAATATAACCATCTCACTCTCCTATATTTCATCATGTCACGGGTTGTATGTGGCTGTTTGAGGCAGAGTAAGAGTGAATGCAAGAGTTAACTGTTAATAGTTTAATCATTGTTTTAATAGTGTGTCTACATGTGCTTGTATGCCAATAGAATGGGTTTATGGTACAATAATGGGGAACTCCCTGAGTTGTGTCTGGAATTACCCATGTGGTTGAAGCCAAATACAAAAGCACTGCTTTGGTTGTGTACTCCAACAGTGCATACTTCTCCTGTAGTGTTTAGAAGATGCACAGTTGCATTTAAAACATAAACAGAGAGCAGAGGGGTGGAACTTTGGCGTTTTGAAAGGCGTTATGATACAATCAGGGAGTTCATCTATACATGTTAACATTACATGTGTGACAAGGAATGGAGAGAATACATGAGAGAAATATTCTAATTATATTTGGCACATAAATATTATCGTCTCCTATATACACAGTATACTCCCTTACGTCATTTCATGTCATTTGACGGGACTTTTCTTTTTCGTAAGTGCTAATTACAATGACTCACTTTGCTGACTGAAACATTTAAACCTCCCAAATGCAAATGTACAATATGTAGCAATGCTGGGAAACAACAGGGATTCCACAAGGCTGACAGCATTACCAGTCAACTACCATTACCAGTTGACTGTATACAGTAGTATGTGCCCCAAGAAGCTTGTGCATGATTAAGGTTAAACAAGTCTTGATCTTATAATGCAATATTTTCATATTTTCAAGGATGCATGGAAACAGCTAGAGCATCATACTGTTTTTTTTTCTTCTGCAAAAGGAGGTATTTACACAAAAAATACATTTTGTAAATTAACATCAAACAACAATATTCAGACAAGGAGTCTATGTTTTTTAAAATAAAGTACCTGTTCATTACATTCCATGTACCAACATGATGTACCAAATGTATGACAATTGATTGCTTTCTATCAGAAATCAAAATGTACAGACATATCTGAGTTACAACACAAGATTAAAGCAAACAACGTTTCCCCCTTTAAAACATCAGACATACATTATGCATCAGTGCTCTTACAGGCATACAAAAACAACTATACTTAAGCACTTTTACTGTAAGCTTACAGAAATGTATTCTAAGTTGTTTAAAATAGTACTATAACTGCATACAAGCCTTGTTTAGCGAGTCATCAGTAAGCTACAGATATGGTTTTGAGTTAAAATGCATTAGATATTAAAAATTGTGCACATAGAAATACTGTTTTTTTTGTTGTTGTTTTTTTTTACAAATGCAGTACCGCAATATTTGTGCTTTTAAATAATCAGGGAAGGCAAACTAATTAAAGCTTGCATTTCCCTACATCAGGACTATGCAAGAACGTATACCACAAAAATACAAGTTGATAAACTTGCACACTAATAGTTAGCTAATAATTTCCATAGTAATGTTACACATCCTTTATGTTGCCTGTGCAATTACATTTCCATTCAATGAAAATCCTCGAGTAATAAGCAAAAGTAAGAAATCACATAAAAATGGTCTTACCATTTTTGACTTGTTTTTAAAATAATACATCGTACCCTAACAATAACCTTATCCTTCATAACATTATTAATAATAAAGCTATTCTTCTATGAAACCCGTTTACTTTGCTTTCAGACAAACCTTATATATACTACACAACTCAACCGTATGCACTTTCAAATAAATATGAATGTCGACGTGCACTGAACACATTTTTAAAATACTTTAAAAATGTATGGCCTGCTTTCTCCCTCGTTTCCAGTTTTTTGTTGTGGAGGAGCAGTTCCATTCTTTAACAAGGAATTAACCACGCATTTGCAGGGATGACAAATAAACGCCTAAATCTAAACTCCAGTTGGACATCTTTTCTCAACTGTGAAGTGCCATCTTTGTCAGTGCTAACATTTTGTCACAAGTAAAGGACAGATATGAGTGGCTACAGTACGTCCTTGGCGTGTCGAGCCCGGTGGCGTGATAAGAACCCCTTACGATGGCGTTTCCCAGTGAGAACACACGGCAGGGGTACCGCCGACCTGACAGTGACTGAACCAGCAAACATGCCATCTGACTTCTGAATAAAACATGGTGCTGAAACCTACCAACCTGGCAGAACACTCAAGATTGTTGGAGGGGAACTATCAAACTTATCAAAATTACATTATTTGGCAGGGTTTTTTGGTATTGATAAATCCCAGGCACTGGCTGATAAAAGGTACCCAACCAGGTCTGTAGTTACTGCATGTGTGTGATGAGTCTGATACATATACAGTACATCTCTATTATCCAATGAATATGAATGTGACTGTCTCTGTGTTGAAATGTAATTGAATGACATTCACCATAAGAGACACGTCAACAGATTACTGTCTAATTCAAAAGTGCACTCGTACACCAAGGCTGCTTCAGTGAGGCACTATCTTGTACAAGTTCAGATTCTGGTGCCGTCATAGATGACATCCGCGATGATGGGACAGAATAAAAAGGGTCAAGTTGCAAGGCGTCGAAGCGTACCAAAGCTGTAAAGAAGACAATGCGCTGACGACCCAAAGCCATGCAGCGAGCAGTTGTTATTGACCCCCAGTCAACCCCGACCGCATGCTGGATTACGAGGTCAATAACCTACCAAGTCTGTGATTAGAGTTCGGCTGAGTGAAAGCAAGAACGCACAAGCTCTTCAACAAAGCCGCCGCCAACGCATGAACAAAGAAGCAGAGGGAACAGATCAGAGACGGGACATTTCCCCGCTGAGACCCAGCTCCCCGACGCTGGCGTAGTCCGGCTCGGGAATCGGCCCGCCCGCCCGCTCCGGTGCCCCGGCGTTCCTGGTGGCACCGCCGGCATTGGGGATGCGGATGGTCTCGTAGCCCGGGTCCGGGCTCTCCGGTGGCTGGGGACCCTCGGCCTGCGGGTAGATGTCCCGGACGGTGGCGTAAAGGTCGCTGGAGGACGAGGAGGGAACGATGCCGTTGATCTCGGCGATGCTGCTGTAGGCGTGCTCTCTCTTGTCGCCGGTTGCGGTTCTGGAACCACCGCTGCTGGGCTTGTTCACCGTGGAATACAAGGCAGACTGGGACACATGGGGCAGACACAAGGCTGAAATAACCAACACTATGTGCCTTGTGTTCACTCAGTAAACACAGGAATGTACTGGTTTTAATAACGCTAACAGCAACATGATTCTTTATCTGATAGCTATCAGCTAAAAAGACTTCAGTGCTCCCCATTGGAATCACTTAAAAATAACGCGTGCGTGAGAATAAAATGCTTTGGTGGACGCAGCGCTTTAGACTGACCAAGTCACTGTTCTGATACACTGTTTGTATACAATGTGACGTCTCTGAGATGCTTGTAGCATTGACAGCTACAATATAAACCTCTGCTATCTTTGGATGGAAAGCTGCTGTTCGGGGAGCACGTAACGCTTACCTCATTGTCTGACATGATGTGGTTGCTGAGCCTTGGTGAGGGAGAGCGAGGGGAGTGCATCTGGGAGAGATGAGAGCGAAGAGACACTTAGATAGGGCAGCCAGTGTATGATGCTAGGACTAAAATGTGATTCCTGTAACACTCGAAATGCTACGCTAGCATTGCGCCTCATACAACAGAGAGGGAAGGGGGTTTGATATACTGTACAGCGCCTTAATTAACGTATTTTCAGAGATGAAATCAACAGCACGATTATTTCAGCACGTTAAATGAAAAACAAGCAAAATGTTAAACATTATGTTACAGTATGTATGTATCTCAGTGGTTTTATATATATACACACATATACACATATATATGTGTATATACACACATATACACACATATATATATGTATATACACACATATACACATATATATATATGTGTATATACACACATATACACATATATATATATATATATATGTGTGTTTATATACACATATATATATATGTGTGTATATACACACATATACACATATATACATATATATATATATATATATGTGTGTGTTTATAAACATATATATATATTTGTGTTTATACACACATATACACATATATAAATATATATATATATATATATATATACACACATACATACACACACACACATATACACACACATATATA
>JAODLL010001579.1:0-13041 GCA_026546735.1 Forbesichthys agassizii
TGTTTTAGTTTTATTATATATATATATATATATATATATATATATATATATATATATGTCATCAGTAAAACATGTTTCAATCTGTTGGAGAAAGCGTTGGAAAGAGCGGTCCCTGGTGGTGAGAAGAAAACATTACAGCATCAGAGTACATAAACGGACGAGAGCTGGTCACGGTGTACTATTACTGTGCAATTAATCACATTTTAATCAAAATTTCAATTTCGCCTCCTAACAATTACTAGAACAATTTAATTGTAAATAAAAAATTAAAAAAACGATTATTTTGCACATTATGTTTTACTCTAAACTCGTATTTTGTCTTTTCTGAATAACAACACACAATTCTGCGCTTACCGGGGTGAAAGTGAAAAGTATTATGGGAAAATTAACAGTTGAAGCAGTTTTCACTGATTAATTGTTTTATAACTGCAACATATTTTTAAAATTTTAGATTTTAATACGTACCAAAATAACAGCCCTACAGTATACTGTGGAATGGTGAAAGTGGTCAATGTTAACTATAATTTCACATACATTATTGGTTTATAAAGTTTTAAAAGACGTTTCTGGCAACTGATATTCTCACGTTAGCTTTGGCCTCATTAGTTATCATTGGAGTCTCGTTTACGTGTCTCCACCATGTGCTCATACCTGGGTACTGCATGCTGTACTGCTGCGGAGGGTTAGCTGGCTGCTGCTGAGGGGGGTAGCCTCCTGGGGCCTGGTACTGCGGGTATACCTGCCCTGAGGAGCCAAACACACACACAGTCAGGACATAAGCACTCACATTGCGCGTTAGCTAATCCGGGGCTAACTTAGACCCTTTTCACCCTGGTATCTTTTAGTGTTTAGCGGGTTTTCATAGAAAAACCATGCAAGCTTGGGGCTAAGCCTAGAAGCATGGCCAGTTAGTTCAGGGCTAGTCTCCCAGAGCCAGCCTTTACATGCGTGAAGTCTGGAACACAGCGCTGGCTAACTGCGTCAGAACCTGCCCACTTGATGAGCAAGGTATTTTGATTGGCATGCACAAACGACCAACTACGCAACTCAATGACCAAGTCGGACTTTACTCTTGCAATGAGGAAATCTAATAATCAGGACTCTGTACAATTGGTAAGATACTTTTATTGAGTAAAATGAATGTTTAATTTTAAATGAGTAAATAAAGCACTGCGCAATGTATGTCTTCGTGAAATTTACGGAGATATACATATGAGTGACATTGAAGACGGATATTGACAGTATTACTTCCCAAAAATCAGAGAGTCCCGTGTCAAGCTTACAGACATTCAGCACAGAGTGGCTTATGTGACGTGGTGCTAATAAATGGAAGAGGCTGAGACTAGTTCAGGGCTAAAGCTGGGGTTATCCCACATTGTGCCAGTGTGAAAAACCATACTTTCTGCTTTACTAATATTGTATTAAATTAAAATCTCTTATTTGAATTATTAATGATCAAAACACCTCTGCCTTCAGCATATAGGGTGCTCGCTCAGCTCAGCACCCCCCCCCCCTACACACACACACACACACACACACATTGTAAACACATTGCCAAAGCTAGGAGCATTGGAGGTCCAAGGTAAACACAGTAGCAGGGGAAAATATTAATTAAAATAAGTGTGAATGTATACATCTATCCACACACAATGCAAACAATTGTGGCTGATAGGACGTACGGGACAGCTGCGGTTTGATTAAATAGCGCTGTCCATCAATGTTTGTGCTTTGATTCACTGTGACCTTGCAATAATCCCAGAAACATTGCCATGCATGACATGAAAAAGATCAGAAAGTCAAAATAAGCTACACTCTTTGAAAAAACTGTCAAGTACCACACTAATCACTTTCAAAAGACTTATTTTTCCTTCCAAAAACACAGAACATTTTGTATGTTCTGTAAATCCTTGACAAGCCAAGTATTTTCCCTTTAAGTGGCCCAAATTATACCTAAATTGCCCTGCCTGGTACATAAAGTGGGGTTGTAAAGACAAAATGTTGGAAAGCCACCCCAGAGTTTGCAGGTATTTCATACACTAACACAACCATAGCTTTGATTTTCCACTGTCAGGTGGACCAAAAGTGAGCCTTAGGGCTGGTTCATACTCTACGCAAGCTATGCGGACATCGAGCTACGCAAGGAGTGTTCGTCGCGCACTTGCGTAGCAAAATGTGTTTTTCATATGAAATGGCTCACAGCACCAACTGACACGCATTCTCCACGTGCTGCAAATACACTCGTAGCACTTTCGTTTGCGATCGCGACTTGTGTGAGTTTTGCTGATGGCTACACTGAGCATCATCACTCTTTAGTTTTGTCAGAGAAAACCCATTACATAAACACAATGGTGGACCTCAAAGGCCACATACAGATTATAATACATGAAGGCACTATTCAAAATATGAAGGAAGTACACCTGAAATGACCAAAGTAACAGACTCCATTAGAAATAATGGAGAGCATCCATGTGCCCAACATCCAGAACACGAGCACAATCATCTCAGCGTGAGCAAACGTGTGCACGTTAAGAGTCTACATTATGACGACGTTTGGCTGCATTCTCTGTCCCCCCCCCCCCCCCCAGTCCACTATCCATCATTATGTATTGTGGAAGGATGTGGTGCTGTCAGGCCGATTTGGCACGGGGAGCTAATTTCTGCAAAGCCAAAAGTCTCACCATCGACCCGCTGAGGGGGACCGGTGTGATTGGATGCACTACTGAAATCGCTTTGAAAGAGGGAAAAACAGAGCTGGGAATAATGATTCAATGGAACGTGGTTTAGTCCATCTGACTGAAAGATGCATTGAGAAGAAGGTCATGAGAAAATATTGGCTAGCATTAAAAAGCAGAAAAAGAAAATGTATTCTGGCCACCTGAATAGCCATATGCAACTGCCTTGTAAGGGTTCATTAAACATAAGAATTAACTGAATAAAGAATGAATTCAACTTGACTTTGCGCATGGCTGATGTAGTAAACTGCTGTTATCTTACCTTCCTCTGAAGGGAAGTCAGGACAGCTACAGAACGGCAACCAAATTGATGTTAAGCACAATGCCTTATTTTAAAAGTCCGCAGACAGATCCAGCCTCCTCTAGATGCGGTCGATAGTCAAAAATGTTATCACAATAAAAAATGTCATATCAGTTGATTTTGATAATTATCAATCACAAGTCTAAAGGCTGAATTATGCTCCTGGGTGAACATATTCATGGCCAGTTGGCTCATATCTAGGGTCAAAGATTTTTTTCTTTGATCATTTTCTGTATCTACAATTTATAAACAGGATGAATACAAATAATGTCTACCCTTTTCTGTTGTAAATACCCCTTAGTTAAAGTTATTTAAGCTAAATATTTGACTAATGTACTTTACAATATAGTTTTGGTACTTCCTTGCATCTAAATACGCATCTGAAATCATTATTTGCTATGGGTTGTATTTCATATAGTATAGTTTTTAGGCAACCCTGGACACAATTAGCAGTGTTGTGCTTCATTCGCAATTAAAATAAAGTTCAACAAAAATGTATCAAACATTTGTTAGATTTTTATCGAGGAACAGTATATCGCAATCATTTTTGAATCTACGAGAATCTTCCCTTTGGACCAACAAAAATCAAGCCAAACATTATGCACCTCCAGGTGCAAAAACCGTACAAAAACCCAATTGTACGACCAAATGGAATGTTTCCCAGAAAAAAACGAAAGGGCAAATGTCTGTCTTAGATCAGCTTGAGTGTTTCAGCTACTCATTGATCTGATGTCAATGAGCTAGCACAGTTCTTCACTCCACTGAAAGCATGTGTATAATGTTTGTTTTGCAAATATCAGTTGACTATTACCTATTATGCACCTACAGGTGCATAATGTTTTATGACCTGACCTATCCAAATCTCAACCCTGTGAAAGTGTAACTTTACCCAAGCTCTGAGCCTGACCACACCCATTGCCCAACAAATGCTAAAATGTAGTCAATGAGCAGAGGGGCAGAGAGGGGGCCATCTATTAATGTTAATTGATTTTGATAACGCACAAGCGAACCATAAGTACGGTCGGGCTTTGAAACCAGCAAGGACCACTTGGGTAATTATACTGTAAACGAATATGACATGTAGAGCCACTTTCAACCTATAAAATCCAGATTTGACAGGAATTTTGTCAATTTTTACACCAGCACAGCACAGTTCTATTATTTAGTTAACAACAAAAATGTAGGGGGCAGTTCCTCTTTAAGACTGAGTTTGAGTGCAGCAAGTGGCGAGGTTTCTTTGGAATGTTTCTGCTCTTGCGGGGTGATGTCAGAAAGCTTTATCAGCATCCACAGACAGCACCATGGCTACAAAGCAAGAGGAGATCCAGCCTCACAAAGACAGATGGCCGATATTATGGCAGCTTCATCTCAGTTTGTGCAGCCGTCTTGACCTTTCCTTCATAACAAATCGGACAGAGTATTTAGATGGAAGTTTAAGGTGGAAACCCATTACTTCCCCTGAACTGGATCCCAGAGTTGATTTGTAATCGTAGACGTAAGCAGTTTTAATCGCTGCTCCAAGACAGCATGTCTGATTCCTCATTTATTTGTCTTCATCACTGGGCCAAGCAGAGACAGGCTATTTTCCTCAGGACCAGGTCTCTGGGTCCAGCATGTCCGTGTTGGTGATAACATCGGCGAAATTGGAATGATAAGACCTCACTCAACCCTTGGGGTGTTTACATAATGTTGATATAGACTCAGTTATGAGCAGACACAGGGTTCGTTCCTCCTGCAGTCAAACTGGATTAATTATCGCAAACAGGGTCAGGCCGCTAGCAGCAGTATTTAAATGTTGCGTCAACGACAATCAATATTCTCATCTTTACGCAGCTATAATTTTACTATAAAAAGAATCATTAAGGTTTTACCTAATATAAACGTTTTAATTGTTTGTGGGTGTGTGTCTTACCACAATAAGGAACTATTCTGCATGAACAAATTCCAACATAAAACCTTGACAGAAGAAAAATTATTATAATGTGTTTAAGGACTAATCAGATTAACCCTACAACAATGTGTCTACTTAAATTTTCACAATTTAAATCTGCTCTCTGCTAAACAGAATTGCAGTGTGGTTTTTACAAAAAACTGCTTTCCCTAAAAGGTGTGAGATTGTAATGATTCATGGGAGAAATTTTGAAAGTACACTTAATTGAAGCCACCAGCATAACAAAATAAATGTGGAAATACTACACACAAGTGTTGTATAAAATGTTTCAAGCAAGCAACTTTCTGCCTTTAAAATGCTAGGCCGCCTATTAGACCTGCAGTGCACATGAACAGATATTTTAGGTAAGTGGGTGCACTTAAAGAGGTCAGCTATTGTAAGCTAATACACTTTGTCAAAATCACCAAATATCTCCTTGCAATCCGCCATTTTAAAAAGGTAATCTGTGCGTGCTAAGTAAAAAAAAAAAAACCCTAGTACTTCTACACAGCCCTGGCTCCGTAAATAAGATGAACAAAGTGCCGAACACCGCTCACAGCAACAATGTCCTTAACTTCACAAAGCGTTTCCAATGTGTGGGGCAGAGCTTCTGAGAGAGCTTGTTTTGATGATTTGAGTTTTAAGTTAGCAAAGCGTTCTCGAGAATGACTGAACCCTGCCTTTAAGCATTTAGTTGCATCACAAGACCACAACGAATACGGGAGTCGTGAAAGTGTGGCTTTTCCTAATGCAGCTGCCTGCGAGTGTGTTCTTGAGGGTAGGGAATCAACGGGTGTGCATGCCTCACCATCCATGGACGCTGGTGGCCCCTGCTGCACGGCTGCATAGGGAGCCTGTGGCTGTGGAGGCACTCCTGATTGGGGGGCTGTAGAAGAGGAAGAGGCGATGCTATCTGGGGTTCCTGAGCGCTCCTCAGCCGTGGGCCCAGGGTGAGCTAGCAGGGTGGACATGCAGATAAGGGATTGTTGCACCTTAAAAAAGGTATGGTAAGCGATTGCACACTAATTCATCAAATACCTCCTCGCAGTCCGCTAGCTTACCGTTCCAAGAAAAACAACACAAAAAAAATGTACCCAGAACATAAACAAAATGGTACAGGTCACGCACAACAACTTCATAGCCTGCGCAATAAGTTTCCAATGTGTGGAGGGGCGCTTATTAAGGAGCACCCTACAGTATGGCATTGCAGCATTGAAAGGAGAGGTGTTTTGAAGTTCACATTTAGCAAGATTTCTTGAGATTACATTACTATACGTGTTTCAAAATCTAAATCCAGCGACGCGACCTATTCTCATATTAAGTAGCCTTTCACTAATTTAAGGGGAAAAAAAAAGAAAAGACAGAATAACTGTTGATTCCAACTAAAAACCACGTTTTTAGAGTTTGCCCTTTACAAAAATCACAATAAACACATTTATTATTCATTAAATAACTCATTAATTATTTGTCCGGTTATCTCAGTTTCAGTGGGTTACTGCTGCTACAGCAGGAAATGTGCACGGTACCTGCGGCCTGGTCTTCACTTAATCCAAATGCCGAGATGACGTTCTTGTTGATCTCATCCTGGTTCTTCAGAGGGTCGAAGGCAGACATGCTGGCAGCACTGACCGGCGTGTTTTGCTTCACAGCTGGGTCAGCTGGTATTGCCTTCCCCTCACGCCGGTCCACCGATAATTCTAGAGTACACAGGATAGGGGGTGAGGGTCTGTAACTGTGTGCTCAGGGAAAAGGACATTACCAGAGACACCATAGCGAAAACAACATAGCAACAACCCATTAATTACCTTCTCTCCAATACAATAAAAACAAGAATTTTATAGGAGTTTCATATATTCTGACTATTAGTCAAATGCTTGTGCGTGAACAAGGAATATACCTAATAAAATATCATAATTATAAGATTCTTTCAGTGTGGAACTAAGGCAAACAATTCCGGCCAAATCACAGACCTAACATTGTCACCATGAAATCCCTGTAAAATAAAAACTCCCACATGACTCATGTCTGTACGCACGGTTAAGGCGCTGGCCTTTGCTTGCAATTACATGCATCAATAAGTGTGAGGCAGGTAATATGAACACTCATGTTATATAATATGACGAACAGCTGTTACACAATTACAAACCAAAGTGTAAAAACTGTTGTTTGATATGGTAGGCGCAGGAGACTCTGAAATAGATTGTTCCAACACAAATATTCCAGCCCAAATGGATGGAGGTTTGCAGAACGCATCACTCTTAAGTGTTATAGCAGCGCAGCAGGTTACGGTTAAGGAATTTAAGCTGCATACGCATCTGTGAGTGTTTACCTTTGTCCGGCACTGTAACAGCCAGTCCGGGCTCTGTGGGAGGTTCCAGGCTGTCCAAGAGGCTGTTGACTTTGTTCCTGAGCTCAATAAGCTCGCGGCGCAGATACTTGACCTGACTGGACTCTAGGGGCCGTGGCTGACCATTTACTGGAACAAACAGATGTGGGGAAGAAAGACAAATGAGAGAAAAGTGTTAAAACAGCGCACACGCACGCACACAAACACACACAAACTCCCCTTCTTGTGTGCATAACTGACCTAGGGGGAAAGAATAATAATCGCTTTAACAGAAACACACAGAAAGTAAAGATGGAGTGGGCCTGTAGGCCATTTATAACCTCTAAAGATATTGGGCGAGTCAGCTCTTTAGTTCTGAAAAGGGTGTTCATTTGAATACTAGTGTGTATAGAAAGATGATAATGTAATCAATAGTGTGTACAGACGGGTGTTCATTTGAGCACTGGTGTGTGAGTGAGCATGAGATATCTTTCCCCAACCACACTGCCACTGGGGCTTATGCCTAAAGGCCCACGCATACTTCTGTAGACAAGGCTTTGCGCCAACGCCATGGACGAGCGCTTAGGCTGTTCATGCATACTATACTTAATTTCTCTTGTAGGCTACTTAGCTACTAAGTGAATTAGCGATCTTTAAAACTATGGCTTCTACAGTACATGCCCAAACTGTTTCCCGTGCACAATATGGCTGCATTAAAGAAATAATTCGCTGGAAAAATATTTTTTTTTATGCCTAGACATTTTAATTTTAGCAGGATATCTATTGCACATGCACAGCCAATGTGCACAAGTGAGCTGCACTACTGTACTGAGGGTGTAAAATCGACCACGTCCGAGTGTTTTGATAACATTATACTATGAGACTATATTTCCCTCCCCCTATACATGTCTTATCTACTTCTTTGTCCATTAAACCATAGATCAATAGAGAGTGGTATCCACTACATCAGCTGTTTTCAAACTGTGGGTCACTGAGTAGGTCAATGAAAGGCTTCCGTGCTTTACGATCTAAATAAGTCGTCTCTTGGTGAGTCTTGGCAAAAGAAAGTTTGGGAACCCCTGCACTACATAATACTTCACTGAATAAAGCATAGGATAAGACTGCCCTCTGGTGGCATATTATTGGAGATCACTTGATTCCTTGACATGAATGTGACTGTAATTTGGAAATAATGAAAACCAGCATTTTCTCCATAATTTTTATGAAATGATTAGTCTACACTTTTTGACGATACAATCACATCGCCCCCAAAACGGTCACGCTACGCCCTTATAAAGTCTATCTGGTATTGGAATACAAGATAATCTTACCGAACAAGGTGAGCTTGAGTATTCTACTGCACTGGATTGCAAAGGAAAGGTCGGAGCTGTCGAAGATGGTTATGAGGTCATCATCTAAAACCAGGGTGAAGAAGAGACCAATTATACCACTATAAAAATGATATACTGTAGAAAGCAGATTAATAGATAAATTAGCCTAAAAGAATATCTTTCAGACATCACTGTTCTGAAACCCCTGGTCAGGCAGCTGATTGCCAGTTGTGTAGTCTCAGAACCAGGTTAGCCTTATGAGACTATTCTTAACTTGTAAGATTCAGTTTGACTCTGCCGCGAGAACCGGTCTGAAGAGCTTTAAATCCATTACCAATCAGCATACTAATACCTGTAGATATAGGTGTGGTTTCGATGGAAAGACAGTGAAATTGACTCAAAAACAACAATGACTGTTAAGAGGTTACAGTAGATACTGCAATTGTTTTATTAGCCTTGATTTTATTAGAAAAGCAAAAAAATGGCACTAAAGGCACTCAATGGAAATTGATACGTTATTATTCTTCTCCCAACTAGAGTCATCAAGAGTTTGCTTTAACAACTGGCTCCACTGGTTCACAGGTTCGTCCAATCACAAGCAAAGTACTTTTTTAAAACGCATGTCCCTTTCAAGACCGTTTCAATGGACAGCTCCCCCGATAGTTGTGTATAACAAAACCATCTGGCATTGTAAGGTCACCTGAGACTAACTGCTGTGCATCCTGACCATAGACAGTATTTAAATGCACAAGTCCTCCATTACAACTAGGGATGTCACGATACCAGAAATGTAGTAGTCGATACCAATACCAGTGAAATTCCGCAGCTCTCAATACCACGGGGAATTAATGTATAAATACACACATACAGTATAGTCAATTGTCAACTCTTCTGGAGCTGGGGGGGTTTCTATGTGCCATGAGGTTCATTTAGGCTACTGTAATGTCTGTACAGAGCATGGTCTAATAATGTTCAGTGTCTGTTGAACTGAATGACAAGCCTGTTGCTTTACCGCTCGGCGGTCCCCCCCCCCCCCATCATGCGGTGCCCGCACGAATGCGCACTGGAGGTATCGCCAAGCGTGACAAAGCGATGTTAAAATGCATTTGGTAGTACACCATACACTCACAACGTGACTGTTAACAACGCAAAAAGCTAAAGCTTTGCTGGAAAGTTCGATGGCACCGTTTGCATACTGGCTTTTGTGAATATTATTCTCTGATCATCCGCTTGGAACACAAAGTAGGCTACTTGCTGGGGTTTTTTCACGCCGCCAAGGCTGGATCTCCGGTACCTACAAAAACAGGTAGCGTCGTATTTTTTAAATTTTGGCATCGACTTGGTATTGAAGTATCGGTTTTTGTGACATCTCTAGTTACAACAACATAGCTTTTCTCAAGAACAGATATCAACACTGCTCTGCTGGCTCTGGCCATCTCCATCTTTGCAGTACCTCACTCCGCCTGTAACGCCCCACCATGCCCCCTATTCATTATAATGGGATACATGTATGGTGAATATATTTTTATCTGATGAGTTCTACAAATAAATCCACCTCCCATACAGTTGTCATAAACAAGGACCATAAACGTGTTTTTGAACCAGGTTGTAAACATGTTAATTTTTGCTGTAAAGTCAGACATTTTAACAACGTAGTCTATGGGTTATTGCTCTCTTTTGCAGCCGGCCTCAAGTGGCCATTCGATGTACTGCAGGTTTTGACACTTCAGCGTTGTAATTATTTCTCAGCACTGGAGGTTCCCGCTGTGCGTCCTGAGCGGGTGACTCACCCTCGTCCTTGTACTTGATGGCGACCTCGTCGCTGCTCTGTAACTTGCCCCGGAACACGCGCTGCATCATCAGCACCAGCTCGTCATAGGTGATGTCCTCGTTGTGGATGGGGATTCTTCTGATGTCATCGCCCAGCTGGGCTTTGATGATCAGCTTCCCGCTCAGGTCCAGCTGGCCATTCATGGTGTCGCCTGCCCTCTGGTGCGCCCACCGCCTGCACAGACCACACAACACAGCTGCAACAAAGATACTGGAACAACAACAAGATGGGGGCATTCCAATGGAAGCAAAAAAGGGGAAAATAAACATTTGTTTTACACTTGGTTGTATGTGTATATAGTAAAGATTTGTGAGATGACTGTTATAACTTATTCCCTTTATATTGACTTATTGTTTTAAAATAAATAAATAAATAAAATAAAAAGAAATGTACCGTTTCTGCCTATTGTGTGTTGTAATAATAGAAATGACATAGACCTACATAGCATCCTTCTCAAAGAACTGTAAAATAACTGAGTTTAAAATTCCACTGCCACTACATCATCATCATCATGACGATGAGTACACTACTAACAGTATGTGTTGACTGCAAAGACAGGTATCTCACTTTGGCCTATTGCTTTACCGTGCTCTGAAAACGTTTGAAACCATGTACTTGATGCAAGAGTAACACTTCCAAAGTCTAGTGTTCAGAATGATATGATGCCAGCTGTCCTCCGCACTACACAGACTTTGACCTAACAACCTTAGATAAGATTAGTTCAAGTCACCACGACGCCTAGTAACTCTTCGACAACCAAATTAAATAAGACACAGTGAAGGGTAAATAGTTCAAATGGTAAAATATAATGCGATGCTATGTAAATATACTTAGAAAGTGGTCTTATCTCAACCGTGTACGACGAATAGCGATCTGGTAGGCTCAACAATGAAAACAGGATGAATTCCATCTCTACGGTACCACTTGCCTGAGTAACTGGCTAGGGATTGGGTGGCTATATCATTTAGCTACTGTACGCCGAGGAACACATAGTATGCGGGCAATAACGTGATCATCTTTATCATCTGATTCATACACAAAAGTTATGTAAGATAGAAACAAAAACAAATAAAATACCGTATTCCGAGTAAAAGAAATCGAAGTTATGTTTGCATAAACGCAGAGTCATCTGTCTGTCAATGGCGAATACATTTTCGCAAACGTTAGCTAGGCCGTACCATTATCCTGTGTAGCTCACTGACAGTCACAACAACCTGACAACACAATTTTATAGTTGCGAGATAAACATTAACACCAAATCATCGTTTAAAGGGCGACGAATTTATTCCAAAATCATAGTTTTTTTGACAACCGGTTTAGCAACTTATAACAGTAGTATGTATATATGAAGGCCATTCCTACGACAGATGAATGACAGGGACATGTAGAGATGTCTAAAGTCAACCCAACTCTTAAGGTCGATTATAAAAATGCGATAAGCTTTGCAATTCATTAAGAATCAGTGAAACACATGTTAAGGTTTCAGAGATCACTAGCTGCGCAACTAATAACGTTAGCTTACAAGCTACCGTAACTACAAATTAGCAAGATACATAAGTAACAATAAATATTGTTTAGGTAAAAAGCAATTATAGCTAGGTGAGCTACACATCAGGACACACTCACCTGAATCAAACGACTTGACCACGCTGTATTTTGACAGGTCTTCTCGGCACCGAGAAACAAAATATTTTAACTAGCAAGACCAGATTCCAGCACCAGGAAGTGCACCAATTGTCAACGTCAACCAGTACGTGGCAGACCTCCGTGCGCAGCCGCAGACCGTTTTTAGGCAACTAGAAACATCTAAATATACACTAATAGTAATATTCCTAGCCAAAAAGGTCTATGATCCGGAGGTATCATCACTTCATGCAAACAACACATGCTTGACATCTTGATGTTGGTGTTTTTTGTTAAGATACAGTATTTGTTTGCTTCTGGGCTATGCATTAGAATGCTATTTATTGGTTTAAATCTATTTCATTTAAGTAAACAAAATATTGTATGTCGATATAGGCTACTTGTAACTGCATTACACAAGGCATGTTCAATGATAAATAGGAACACAGTTAATTATTTAACTTACTACTGTATAATTTTTGCATATGCTTTATTCACATTTTCTAAACATTTATTATAATAAAAAACTGCCGTGACTGATTATAGTTGGATTTGTACTATTCAAACCATTGTGCTGGATGGTAGTGGCTTAACTTGGTCATATATCTGTTACATTTGTCTGGCTTAATATAATATAATATACTATAATATAATATAACACTATACATATATAATATACTATATTATAATATAACACTATACATATATAATATAATATAATATAATGTAATATAATACTATACATATATAATATAACACTATACATATATAATATAATATACTATAATATAATATAACACTATACATATATAATATAATATAATATAACACTATACATATATAATATAATATATTATAATATAACACTATACATATATAATATAATATAATATAATATAACACTATACATATATAATATAATATAATATAACACTATACATATATAATATACTATATTATAATATAA
>JAODLL010001580.1:0-13040 GCA_026546735.1 Forbesichthys agassizii
CCTTCAACATAAGAGTCCTCTGCAAACAACCCAATAATACATTCATAATCTATCGTAACAACATTACCCTGCTACACCTACGTCAAAACTAACTTTATCATTTTTATTGACTCTTCTGCCGGTTTTCCACTCCAAATTACATAACATTACAACATTTATCCTTAGGATACTGGTTTGTTTATTTGAGCATGCTGCGATTCTGTATCGTTTATTTTCTTATTTTTATCCTGGACGCTGTCATTTAAATTAAGCCATGCAAGGTGCAACCAACGTTCATTCTGATCACCTTATGATTTACACTGTGAATCATGTCATATCTTCTAAACCAGTATACATAGCCTACCTAAAGCGACTTCAACAACATTAGCTGAAACGTTACTTATACTTGTACTTATATTACAATATTACATAGGGCTACTACGCCTACCTGTTACCTTCGCCAACAGAGCGAGGGGTGAGAACCAGAGTGCAGAGAGCAAGTAACATTTCTCCAACTTCACAAGAGGGCCAAAACAAATAAATTGACACGCGCCTTTTTGACAGTAACGTTTCATCCATTTCATATAAATGCATGGGCCCATCTGATGACAATATTAACAAAACGTTACCTACAGTTTAACAGAAATAATCTATTATGATAATATAAAAATATAAAAAAATCCATACAAGTATGTTTTCCAAATATGCATTTCTCAATGCCAAAAGTGCAGTTACACCCATTTAAGCAAACTGGCTTAGTATGTCTTGTATTTAAGTATTTTGGTTTTTAATGAATAACTCCAAATTGATTAGGAATTCACTTTTGGTTAGAAAGAGCTCAAGAGCTTTAAGTATACATCCCCGTTTCACCCAAAATGTCACTTATGACCCTCTGGTTCTCACCCCTCAAAAAGATGCTTAGCCTACTTACCTGTGTGGATAAATGTAAAATGATTTAACCATTTAAAAAAATAGAAAGGGCAAAATGTAAATATTATTTTTTAATATAAGTTACATTAGGCTACATCTAAACTCAGTAATTGCCAGTGTGTTTATATGAACATGCATACAGGCTATAAGCAAATTACCTAAATTGGCCTATCTTTTCTCCTTTTAATATGGTTACAAATAAAATTAAAATTGGAAGCGCTTTGCATCATACCCATGTTAGCATCACAGTAGCTAGCTACCATATTGGTGTTTCTCATAATCAACATGACAGCATCAGTTTTTTTAACATAACAAGAGACGTTGTATAGCTTGCACTGCGGTAATAACATGGAAAGGTTATTGTGCCGTTCAAAGCTGTCATTGATGCAAGTGTTCTCTCATACTGAATATGTGCAAAAGTACATTGTAGCGTTTCAAGCCCAAAGACACATCCACATTATCAATTAAGCATAGCAGCATATTTATACACGTAAAAACCTAAATCCACTCTAAAATAATAATTATAAGGCCTTTGTTATAACTTATTTCTATAACCAAAATTATATAAGTAATGACTATTGTAGATCTAGATACAATTTATATTAAATCTGACAACAGATATGCCCAATAAAAGCATTATGCACTGTAGTTGGTAATGTTAAAGATAAAAATACTTATTTTAAAAGATAAGAAATGAGAATCTGCTAGAAATGTTCAAACCAGACCACACATGAATCTACTTGTGCCAAATGCAACAAGAAATGGTAAATATAATACTTCTTTAAACTATACATCCATTTCGAGCTCTTAGCTAAACTCCATAATCAAAAACATTCCAGAGAACCTGCACTACTGTAATTCAATGACTGAATGAAAGAAACAAAAAACCCAACCATAAAATTAATCACATTGTTTGGGATGGGAAAGGCGATTGAGCAGCAAAAATCACACATTAAAGTAGATTAAATCAAATGACTTGTTTAGCAAAGTGCAATGTCTGTTTGATTATGTTTTCTCTTTACATTAGCTTTGTTGTCTTTTTCATTTTTAAGTGATAACTTTATCATCATATTGGTTGAGGGTTTTGGGATAAATACTCTACTTTATTAATCCCAAAGTAATTCTACAAGCAGCAAATATTGCACAAATCTTTGTCTTAGTTATTGCTGTTGCTGCATATCACTGGGAAAAGAAAATAACTAAATATCAATCAACTGTATCAATTTGTCTGAGGAGGGACTGTCATCAACCTTGGGATTGGGCCATTCATGTCTCACTCCCCTGTTGACTGTATAATACTAATAATTGACATGTATTTATCTCCGCTTTTACATAATACACTGCCCCTCATGCAATGTCAAAAATTATACTGGAACATATTCTGTATTTGAAGCAGAATGTGTGAAGATTTTTCTCTGTTATCCCCACACACAAAAAAAGTTATATTAATACTCCTGCCACTGGCAATAGAACTGGAGTTGGTCCCTGGTAGCTGAACTGCTGCCCACTGATCCTAAGAAGTTAGGCTGGGTCAAGTTCAGAGTACAAATGTCCCGACAGGGATCGATAAAGTGCAACTCAATACATTATTTACACACATTTAGGACAGTTCACCATGAACCAATTTTAAAAGTTTGCGCAGAAACCTTTAAAACCTGACAAAAGTATTACAAAGGATATGCTCTCAAATGTGATGTTAAATTTGATCAAACATGAATTCAGACTGACACAAATGGAGCCCTTATTAATAATGGCTTGTGGCTTGAAACATATATAATAAATGTACAATAATATCATTTTATCCTCCAGTTTGCATGCAGTCTTTCAGTCAATATACTTGGACAGCCATCGGAAACCTTCCCCGTAACCTTGTTTTTTCAAGACGCTGCACATGAAAACCTCAAGGGGTCGGCCATTCAGCTCTTTTAATGAGATGTTGCCCTGCAGGTAGACAAATACAAGTGAAGTTTCATTTCTCTCTGTATCCTGAAGAGGGTGCTATAGATTCAAAACTACAAAGCATCAACGCTGAATACACCAAAACACCAAATTTGCTAAAAGTTTAATCGCAGAAAAGATACACCTTCACTGGTTTTCTACTATAACAGGACTGAATTTGTTGATATTTATGAGGATATATTATACTCATACAGTGCATCCATAAAGTTTTCACAGCTCTTCGATTTTTCCACATTTTATGTTACAGCCTTATTCCAAAATTGATCAAAATTCTTCACATAATATTCCATAATAACAAAGTGAAAAAAGTTTGAAATTGTTGCACAATTATTTAAATAAATAAATAAAAAATTCCAAAAAATCACATTTTGTTGAAGCACATTTGGCAGCAATTACAGCCTCAATTCTTTTTGAGTATGATGCTACAAGCTTGGCACACCTACTTTTGGGAAGTTTCTGCTATTCTTCTTTGCAGGACCTCTCAAGCTCCATCAGGTTGGATGGGGAGCGTCTGTGCACAGCCATTTTCAGATTTCTACAGAGAGGTTTCAAGTTTGGCCTCTGGGCCACTCGAGGACATTCAGAGTTGTCCTGAACCCACTGCTTTCTTATCTCGGCTGTGTGCTTAGGGTCGTTGTTTTGTTGTTTTGTTGGAAGATGAACCTTCTCCCCAGTCTGCGGTCCAGAGCGCTCTGGAGCAGGTTTTGATCAGGGATGTCTCTGTACATTTCTGCATTCATTGTTCCCTCAATCCTGACTAATCTCCCAGTTCCTGCCGCTAAAAAACATCCTTACAGCATGATACTACCACCACCATGCTTCACTGTAGGGATGGTATTGACCAGGTGATAAGCGGTGCCTGGTTTCCTCCAGACATGACGCTTGGCATTCAGGCCAAGATGGAGTCTAGTTTAAAATTTGCTACAACGATTTCGTAGACGTTATGTCCTGCTAACAGACCGGGACAGCCATGATACTCCGCTGTCTATCAAGCGGTCATAGGCGTGTACAATTCTGAGCTGGTAATACATCCCTGAGACCAACATATTGCGCAATAGCCAAGAACTCAAAAATATGCATCTCCTCACATCCTCGCATTCTTGCAAGACCATTCTCAGAAGGACATTTGGCAAGAACGTACCTCTCATGAATACAAGTACGTACAGTACATAGCGTTCTTGGAATTGAGAAGCAGCCGGGATGTGACTGAGCTCCATACTGAGTGTCATGGCAAAGGCTGTGAATACTTAAATATATGTGCTTTTTCTAGCAAATTAGCAAAACTTACAAACAACATTTTTATACTTTGCCATTATGGGGTATTGTGTGTAGAATTGTAAGATATTTTGGAATAAGGCTGTAACTGTAATATGATAATATGATGACAAATGTATGACACTGACACACACACACAGCAGAAAATATATTATACACATATACCTTCCCAGTCACCTGGCTGTCCAAAGCGAATGCTCCTCTAAGTCCGCCTTCACTGATAGCCTCGGGACGATCAATCTTGTTCCCCAACACGAGAATAGGGACATTGACAATGCTTTCATCAGCTAGAAGAGCCTATTAATAAAAATGACAATTAGTAATCACATTGCATGTACCAACCAAGGGCAGGACCAGGGTTAATAATATTTTGTCTTACGTCAAGCTCAGTTTTGGACTCTGTGAGTCTGTCATGATCAGCGCAGTCTACAAGAAAGACAACTCCATTGATAGCTGGTAGGTAGTTCTTCCAGACTCTCCTTGCTATGAACATGGAAAAATATTATTGTCAATTACACATTCATCAAGGGAGCAGTGGACAGCCGCTGTGCAGCGCCCGGGAACCAACTCCAGATTGGAGTCACATGAACCTTACATGTTTTTGATAGTGGGGGAAACCCACGCAGATACGGGGAGAACATGCAAACTTCCCACAGAAAGGCCATGACGACCGTGGTTTGAACCCGGGACCTTCTTGCTGTGGCCTCACAGCAAGAAGGTGAGGCCACAGTGCTACCCACTGGTCCACAGTGTTGCCCTGGGTTTGTCCCACCCCGGGAAGCAAACCCAACTCTCCTGTGTAGAGAGCTCTAGCATGCGTAGCCACAACGTCCTTTGAGGTGTCGAAGGATTAACTGCCCTGCGCTAACCCCCCTAAACCTTTCATCTGGGTCACAGCACCAATACCCGTCCAATGGTCTGTCCCATCTGAGACGTGAACCTGGCTTTATCGCGTAGAGAGCCGACGCTCTACAAGGTATGCTAAAACCTAATTGGCTCTGGCTTACGTCATTTAAGGTGTCGGAGAGTGAATGAAAGTGAGTGCTAACAAGCGGACCCCGGTTACAAATACATGCAAATGGTAAATGGACGGCATTTATATAGAACTTTTCTAACCTGACATTCCCCCATTCATTCATACACTGATGGTGATGGCTGTGTTGCTTCATAAAATTAATGTGTGTTTAATAAACATCTATTGTGGTAGCTACAACATTTATAGTTCTTACCTTGTACATGTCCACCCAAATCAAATGTTGTGAATGTCATTCCAGCTATTGTTAGCTCTTCAGAGGCTTGGAGAAAAAATAAATAGTTTGGTTGTTAAAATAATGATGATAATAATAATAATAATTTATTATTATTATTATTATTATTATTATTATCATAGTATTTAATACCACTAAATATACTATATAGAGAAGTAGCGACATTTACAATATAATATGGGAGCTAACTAGTAAACCTACAGCTAACCTATACATGTTAGATCTAAGGGGTTGTTTCTTTCATTACTTAACCCTTCTCATATGTATTTCATGTCATTACTTGGATGCAATGTTGGCACATGCTGTCCGAGTCGATCATCCTTTAACATGTGCAGTAGTGTTGTCTTGCCAGCGTTGTCGAGGCCCAGGAAAACCAGTTTTCCAGACTTCTTGTATAGACCTGATCAGTTATACAGAATAATTGTGTTTACTCAGAAATTCCAAAATAATAATAATATGATCAGAGCTTATATAATAAACACTGACTCGGTGATTCACTTACCTAAAAACTGTAAAACCCCACTAAATCCTCTGTAGATCCAATCAAATAAGAATGACATCTCGTTGGTATTTGCCTAATAACGTAGGGGATAAAATACGTTCCTCTAATACACATTGTTATGCAGTTCACAAGTACAAAGCCTGTGGAACGTTGCCACTGAGCAAGAAAAGCAAATGACAGAACCTGAGGAAAAGGATCATTTTGACTGACCACTAACTGTACGGTAGAGTAAACTAACTTATACTGTAATAAGCGGCCAGCCCATTCTGACAGTACAGTCAGGTACCGTACCAGGGTAGTACCGTACGGTTATGTATGGTACCGTACGGTTGCTATGCTCTGGCACTTTTCTTTAATACTACTAGACTGACCTAATTTAACATATGATTACGTCTGGATATAATGACATCACATAAACACATTATTAGCATGCAGATAATACAAGATATTGATGTGAACTTCAATTATGAATACTGTCGAACCTTGACTTACCCGGCAGCAACCACAGTACCGGCTGGCTTATAAGCTAACCGTGGTATCATTGGATGCAGACGGACTGATTTTCTTCCACAGCAAGCAGTAACTAGCAGGTGTAATCCCCAGGGCAGCAGCGCCCCCGTGCGTCGTATAACGTAACCATCATGGACAGTATGAGGAACCACTGTTTTATCACCATAAATGATCCTCCCTCGCCATTTTAATGTGTGAGTGAACTTTACTTTCACACACGACATATCTAAGCCTTATAATTCAACTAACAACGTAGTGGATGTATCATTGTGGGCACATTTAGCCAATTATTGTAGAAAGCAAAAAACTACTGTACAGTAGTAGGCTATTTATAAAGCGAGTCTCGTTGTTCTCGCGAGATTCAGTTTGACTTTGCCTAACAAAACCATCTGGCACGTCAGGTTATAAACAAACAGGTTAACAGCTGATATTCGTACAAAAAAAATCATCTTAATATTGCTAACATTTGTTTCAAGTATATGTTAAATTCATCAGGTAGGCCGTTTTATTTTTTATTTTTTTATTTATTTTTTTACTTGTCAAAGTAAACTATTTGTCTACTGTACATTTCAAAAAGCGACGTTAAATGAATCTAATGTATTTTACAAAGAATCTGTAATGAAAAATATAGATAAAAGATATAGATTAAAAAAAGTTTGTTAAATATTTAGCCTAAATCAGAGGTCTTCAACGTTTTTCAGTGATAGAATCGGCACAGAGAATAGCTATCATATATGCTATACAATTATTTAGTATAATGTTTAGTGTGGCCTAAATTGCCATGTATATAAGTAGGCCTCTAACTAATCCAATAAAATAATTGACAGGCTTATAGTTATAGCATATTTCTGACATTTCAATTTTTGGAAGAATATAAGTTTGGGATCAAATAATTTGGAGGACCCCCTTAGGGGTCCCAGACCCCCTGTTGAAGACCTCTGGCCTAAATATATAACAAACTTGTTTTTTATTTACAGGCAAGCACATAAACACAAAAATATTCATCTCTTTAACACATAAAATTGCATTTTGCCAAGTCTGATCTTAGAATAGGTTCTTCAGGTCCAAAAGCACCAGACCAGCTAAGACTTGGCAAAAGTGCTATTTTACGTGTTAACACGATGGACATTTTTCATTACAGCTTCTTTGTAAATCTTTTAAGCTTAATCATTTAGGCATAACTAATTAGTTTATAAGATATACATAATGTGTTCTATATGATTTCCTTTATAATATGGTTGGGTTTATAACTGTAAACTTTAGTGCAGCAAATGCTTCCTCTTCACTGGAGCAGACTATGGGAGTTGCAGGTGTTCATACTGACACAATAGTTAAGAAGATAAAACAAAACCAAAACTGATGTCATCCAAGGGAAACAAATGATTTTGACAAAGAAAAGCTTTCACACCAATACCTCTGGTCTTTGTTTTGTCTGTATAGATGAATTCTGTTTGCTTTTCCTCATCTTAAGAGCTATATGGTAATGTAGGTTCCTCTAGAACAAACTGAGTGTGTGCGTGTGCAAGTGAATACATGTTTTGACCTAACAGTGAATCTCAACATTAAGAGGACATTAATAAAATAAAGGACAATAACCACATTTAGTTTGTACAAAGCAATAGTGGGTTCACTGTTTCTAGTATAGGCTCAACTGATTAGAAGTTTAAATTGTCAGCATTGCTCTTTGTAGAGATAAGTGCCTTCCAGAATGTGAGTGCTCTGTTTCAATAGCTAAGTGCTGGAAAGAAAATACATTTAAAACTGTTAATATTTTAATATTGTTAGAAATATTGTTAGATAATAGCCTACAGAAACAATAATCAACAAAAAACACAAATGTCAAACTTCGCAACATTGAAGTTTGTCTAATGTTTGAATCGCTTATCCTGCATGAAATACATTACAGTGGAAACTTATTATTTAGTTTACAGCTCAGAAAAAACACAATTTAGGGTGCAGTTACTCTTTAATTGTCCATCCAATATCACAACTGTATACCATCATCTTCTACCCTTCCCATCTGAAACAGTAGGCACAATGCGTGACCAAAACTTATCAGTTATTGTTCAGTGCCAGTATCTTTGGCACTGGTTCAACAGTGTCGAGGCATTTTTCATGTTTTGTTTGCAAGGCACAATAAATGATCCCTCTTAAAGCAGTTGTGCTCTCAGTGGCATATAATATCATTAGGAATCTGTTGAGAACAAAATGTCAAAGTTGTGAGAGAACTGCACGGCAGCTAAAGTGTCATTGTCCAAAGGGTTTGACTTGATGTTAATCCACTTCAGCGCTGGCATGGCTTTCAACTTCTCCATTGGAATTTCTGAAGGGTAATTTAAAATCAAATTAATTCAGATAAAAAACTATTCTTACTAGCAAAAAAATTAGGACAAACTTTCTATCTCAATTCCACGTCCACCCAACTTCTCTTACATACAATGTATAATGTAAATTTACCAGTGATGCAGTTTCCCTCTAGGTTTATCCTCTCCAGAGTGTTGATTTCAGTGAGCTTTTCAGGGAATATTGAGAACTTGTTATTGGCCAGGTTGATGCTGGTCAAATGTTCAATTTCCCCAACTGCATCAGGCAGCTTGGTGAGAACATTGCATTGTGCATCCAATTCTGAAAACAAATTTCAGAAAAATTTCCAGACACAAGTAAATTATCTTGCAGTTTCTTCTAATACAACTATTTGTAAGGGTTCCAGAACTTAATTCAGTACCTGTCAGCTGAGTGAAGGTAGCAAAGAATTTGCTAGAAATGCCCTTAATCTCATTGTCAGCCAATGTGATAACGTGTATGTTGTCTGAAACACTCCTCAAGACCCTGAATACACCATCTGGAAAGGTAACCAGCTTGCAGTTTGACAGATCTAGAGAAAACAAATACATGATTTGTACATTAGGGCATCACGTTTGTTTTCTTCAATGAAAATTCTAATTCTTTGCATCTACTTGTTGGTAAAATGTCACATTAAATATATTACTATCTCTACCGTTAACATAGGAAAGCTGGAACAATTGCTAAGCAATAGAAATGCAGAGAGCTTTGGTGAGGTGTGGTGATGTGATGTGTAGTGTACTGTACCATATGTGTCTTACCTAAATGATCTTTACCATCCTCTACTGTTGCATTGACCCTGCGGGCCACATTTGCCACTGCCTCACCCATTTTCCTGTAATCTGTTTAAGGAAGTCATACACTATCACTTTATGCATGTTGTCCAGTAGTAGCCTACCTGTACATGTTATATTGCTACTTGTTACATCTCGTTAGCTATACGATATGGTTAAATGTTATTGTCAATGCTGTCACAACGTATAAAATACGTTGAGTTAAAAGTTAAGTGTATTGTATTCTCCATTTGATAGGACGATGTACCGTATTTAGGTACGGTGGACCCTAATGTAGGCTACCGGTACAGTACGGTAATAACCATGATGGGGTTGGCTCCTATGGTACTGTATAGTATGTAGCTAGTAGCTACGGTACTGTACGGTAGGCTACACCACATAACAGTAAATCATTCACTCACCCAAGCGTTAATGTAATGTAGGCTATAGTTTGATTTTAACGTTTGATATATCACAGCAAACCGTTAAGATAGGCTACCGTACAGTCGTTCTGTCCAATCAAATCCATTCATTCAGTAAAGGCACCGTCAAATTTGGTCATTGTGTATTTTTAGCCTAGGATAACGCGACCAATACAATATGTCTATTTTACCCCGTACTATAGATATAATGTCAGATTATTCACTAATATCAACGTCAACATAATGAAAACGATATAGAGCTAGTAGCATTAGCCTAATTTTGCATAGTTGTTGTTAACCTGTTGTTAACCGAAGCAACAGTAAATTACTTCACGCATTTCAAACCTGCGCTTCTATGCGCTAAATTACTTCACGCGTTTCAAACCTGCGCTTTATGCGCATGTTAGGACCGTAGCCTATATTTTCCTATCATTTAATCTAGACAGGCTAGGTATATTCATAGAACTTTATAATATAAGGTCATATTCCAATTCAAAATAGGTAGGCCTATATACAATTATGGAAATGTATTCTAGGCCTATTATTAGGAGAACCGCAAATAGGCATACATGCTCTTAAAAACTAAAATAACATTTGGCCAAAAGCTAGGAGGTTGGGTATCTTAACTTACCTGGGGGTTCTTTTGAATCGTGTATATATAGAACATTGTTTTATATGTGGGTAGGTACCGGTAGAAAAGTCCTCTCGGAAACTGACGGTCTGAAACCAGAACAGTCTCTTTGTAAGGGTATTGCTTCTTTTGTGACAGTGGTGATTTGCAGATCTGCCCTTTCTATAACCTACATGCGTGTTGACAGGAATATGCTACTCTGTGTCTTCTAGTGTGTGCGTGATTGGACAATACTCAATAAACACGCAAAGCAATATAAACTACTGTATATAAAATGTCAATAAATACACACACATTTTAATATTTACAATAAATACACATTAATTTGCACTAACAAAAGTATGAATAGTGAACAGTGCTTGTTAATAAACAATATGGCCATTTACATTAATTTACAGTAATGAAAGTATTCAAAAGGGAAATCATGTTTACAGACTTTGATCTTTTAGAACAATAATAATGGAACACTTTGAAACATTGTGGAGGCTAATGTTGAGTTACTATATTGACAAATCTTGATATTAAAACACTCCACAATGAAACTATAGCTCACCTAAAAATGTAAAGTCGTATCTCTGCACATACATAGATCCACTTCAATCTTTTTGAGTGCACAGTGATATTGGTCAAAGAGCATTATTATTCTGCCTAAGACTTAGGCTAAAGCTAAGTGTTTTTCAAGACTGATTTCCAACAAATCATTCACTCCTCAGCGTTTGATATGATTCACTGATGTCCATAAATGGAAGAACAGTAGCTGTCACTGGCAGCCACACTCATCCACAATCATGTCTTCATGATGTCTTAGAAGCATGGACCCATTTTCATAGTACAACATGCTCAACGGGCTCATTTTGGTTGGAGCACAGCATGGTGAAATAACTCTGTCAGGCTGGTAATGTTTGAGAAGACTCTAGAAGGATGGAAAATAAACACAGTTCATAAAGACATTGTCCCAGTATGCCCACAAAGTTACATGCATCAGTGCAGTTTAGTTTAAAACATTTCTAAAAACAAATCCTACACTGATTTACAGTACCTATCAGCTTAGTGGCCTATACAAAGCCATTACATCAGATTACAATTGAACATGGCAATTTAAGAGCTAGTAACTAATATATTATAATAGACTATTCCTATAGTGTCTAGTAGCGTAAACAAATTTTATTATTGGGCCATTCCATTTTGTTATGACAGTTCGCCAGTATAGACAAAACTATTGAAACGGCATAGCTAAAAGAATGCTAATGCTACTCTACACTTGTGTTTTTATTATTTTATTATAATAATTTATATCACTGCTATACTGTTGTATCTTCAATGTATTGTTTTATGTTTCATAATTGTATTGTTTTATCGCAAACTTGCATGAATGGTGCTATATAAATAAAGCTTGATTTGATTAGAATGTTCTACTGCTACTCTGCAAAAAGAATCCATGGTTATATCTGAACAAAGATGTTTCCTTGTTCTTTGACACATGGATTGTTTTCAATAGCAAAGAAACACATGCACAGTATGCCAAAATGGGGGAATATTACCGCACTTACCTGCATATAAGCGTGATTTGTTGGGTTCAGGTCTTCTCCGAGAGGGCTGGGGCATGTGCCCTCGCAGCGGAAGGCATTGTATCTTTTGGGGAAGACGATCCATGATCCCCAGCCAATTTGATTGAAGTCAATGTGAAGGTCCACTCTGCGACAGAGGGATTTTTCATTCCCTCTCTTGGACACTTGAGGGCTTCTTGCATGCTCTCGCTGACCCCGTTTACTCCTGTGCCTCTTGGACCATTGGACCTTTGGTATTTCAGTTGGGAATAAGAACTTTGACTGTTCCGCAGTATGGAGTAGGCTCGATTTGACCTTCGACCTTTGATCTGAATCAGTGTGCAAGAACAGAACCATCAAGGCCCTGTCGCTTATCGTCGGGTCTCGCTTCGGTTCGGGGACAAACCTCTTTGCCTTCCCCCTTCGCGACACACTCGATGCTCTTGTAGGTCGACTTCTCGCTGCCTTGTTCACCTCCAGCCAGTGTAACAGGGGGCTCGTCACGTTGAACACTTTCCAGTGTTGTGACCATGTCAACACCGAGGACGTGGTGAGCCGTCCCACCAGCTGGTTCTCCTGACGGGTGCCGCGACCGGGGAAAGGATGCTCGCACTGATGGTAGACATCCACTGAGATGTTGGACAGGCTCGCTGACCGGGGAAGCCTGATTCGTAGCTCCGCTGCCTGGACCTGCTCCTCGGCCCGCAAGGTGTGGAGATCCAGTGTTACAATCCAGCGCCCCTGTCTTTGTGTCAAACCTGTTGGATGGAGAAGAATTAGAGGGTGTGGTTGTACTAAAAACATCTCTTTAGTCTGTTTAGAATATATAAATGGATATTTTCTTTTTCTTTACACACACACACACACACACACACACACACACACACACACACACACACAC
>JAODLL010001581.1:0-13040 GCA_026546735.1 Forbesichthys agassizii
ATATGTTTAGCCATTTCTATGTATCTCGCCACTGACAAATGAAGTGAAACTCGTTTTGCAGACATGCACTTCCCCAGCGCTCCTTGTCTCACGGGTGTTTGCACTGATTGTGTATCATTTGCAGCTGGGGGTTTTTCGTTGGTATTTAGGATGGGGTTTCTGTTTTTTCCTTTGTCGGTTATTGTTTCTTGTTTGGTGTGTGTTTGCGTGTGATCATTAAATATTATCGTTTACTGCAAAGTCCATCTGCATTCCACATCCGGGTACAATAATTAGAACTCTGGCACCTCGTGTGATCGGAGCAAACGGCAGAATTCTGGAGCAAGATCTCTCTGCCGTATGGCACACACACCTTCTACAACGCCTGCCCCTTCTGTGTGCAGCAGCTGGCTGGGGACAGCGGTTATGTCCGACTCATTTTCCAAGGACCCCTGGACTAGTGTGTTGGTGCGTTTTAACCAAGCCATTGAATGACACTCATCTCTTAACTTATTTCGATTTTTTACTTTTTCTCTCAAGTGACGTTTGTGTGGAGGGGCGCGGCTCATGTGGCGACCGGCAGCAGGTGTTCCCTTGTGATTGTTTGTTTTATTCTGTTTAACGTTTAATATTGCTACACTTTGAAGTTAATTAGGAATGGAGAGTTGTTACTTTTATCTTTTACTTGTCATTTTAATATGGCATTTTTCCGGGGTGTTTGGATATCCCCTAACTTTTAAGTATACGTGTGAGTTTCTCATGGGATTGCAATGTAATCATAAGGCAGTATTTCACCCAATCCACCCTTCGTTGGATCATATTTACCAGGAATTACCTAATGGGTCACAAAACATTCTGAAGAACCCTTTTTATGTCAGGAAACGAGGGAAAAGAGGCGGTGTGCGTCAACGCACCAGGAAACAACATAAAACAAATTGCATCCCTCTGCCATCTATAATCCTGGCTAATGTTCGGTCCCTGAGGAACAAGATTGATGAGCTTCAAGGGAACGTTAACCATCTGTGTGAATTCAGGGATACCTGTCTTATGGCATTTACTGAAACTAGGCTCACCGACTTGGACACTGACGCGACGTTGGACATTAGCGGCTTCGGGGCTCCTATCAGGTTGGATATTAACAGCGAGGTGACACAGAAATCATTGGGAGATGGGGTATGCTTGTACATCAATCAAAGATGGTGTAGTAATGTTACCATGTGCAAGCGGCTGTGTCTTCCTGACATAGAGCTGTTGTCTGTGTTAGTTAGGCCTTTTTACCTGCCGAGGGAATTCACACAATTATTTATTACTGTGGTTTACATCCACCCCAAGGCCGATGCTAAATGCGCTCATGATACCATTTTTAAAGTAATACAGCGATTACAGTCGATCTCCCCTGATGCTCCTAATATTGTACTGGGGGACTTTAATCATTGCAATCTCAAGACATTTTTGAACAGTTTTTACCAGTATGTCAACTGCCCCACTCGTGGCAACAAAACCCTTGATCTGTGTTATGGCTCCATTAAAGGGGCTTATAAGTCCCAGGCAGGATATGCACTGGGTTTCTCCGATCACAACTCTGTGCACCTTTTGCTGGTGTACATACCTGTTTTAAGGAGGGAAGATATAACAAAAAAGGAGATCAAGATCTGGATTGAGGAAAGTTCTCTTGCCCTACAGGGTTGTTTTGATTGTACGGACTGGTCTGTTTTTAAGGATTCCTCCTTGTTAGTCTTCTGGAAGGGGATGAACAGGGTCCTGGGCCGGGGATAGATGCTTTTTTCACTTGATGTGATGAGTCTTTCCTTTACATTAATGTTTTAAAAACAAAATGTATGAATATTGATTTTAGAAAGTCACATCCTAGCCGACCACTAACTCTCCTCAAAGGTGTGGACATTGATCTAGTGGACAACTACAAATATTTGGGTGTAGTTTTAGATAAAAAACTGTGTTTTGAGTCTCATGTTGATGCTACTACTAAGAAGGTTCAGCAGAGACTTTTTTCTTAGAAAAATTAACTATTTTAATGTGTCAACCACAATGATGACATGAGTTTCATCAAATCCATTTTAACCTTTTTTATCATTGCGTGGTTTGGAAACCTGAATCTGTCCAATAAAAACAGACTTGGTAGTCTGGTTAAATTGGCAAGTAAGATCTCAGGAGTGAGTCAAAAAATGCTTTTAGATATTTTATAAAAGGCAGGTCCTTAGAAAGGCTAATGCTATAGCTCACTGCCAGGACCATGTGCTGCATGAACAGTTTGATCTACTGCCCTCTGGCCGTCGTTACAGGTCTAAGAGGTGCAGTACTAAAAGACATCGTGTCTCTTTTATTCCATCTGCAATTAGCATGCTTAATGACCACTGTGGGTAACCCCTCGTAATGTTGTAATTTTTAATAGCTTGGTGCGGTGTATGTATGTGTTTGGCCATTCCCGGTTTTGCTTGAGGTGTCTTGCAATTTTGTGTAACTCCTTGTTTGTGTGTTTGTGTGGAACTGGTTGCAGAAATAATTTCCCCTAGGGGACAATAAAGTGAACTTGAACCTCTACTGGCCTTCTCAAGTACTCGCAAAATTAAACAATGCTAAATGACATCAAAGGCACCACTTTAAATGTCAGACATCTGTATCACAACCTACTCAAAATTTAGCGCATGTGAGCAAGCGTCTTGTTCCGCCCAACTAATGCCCACGATTGTCTATAAAATGCCATGGATTAATATTAATCGATGAGTGCAGTGATGGCAAATCCCAACACAAAACCCCAAAACAGAAATATCCCCCATGTGTGAAAGTTCATATAAGGGAAATTGATCTCTCCATTGTGAGCATTAAAACTTCCAAAAAGTAGACATATCACAGGAGATTCATGGATATTAGAAAGCTTTTGGTCAAGTTTGTCAAGTATCTCTTCCCAACCATCAAACTGTCAGGACTATGCAGTAATTGGGCCCAAGCGCAGAAGAGTCCTCAGAATGCTTTATTTAAATAAACTAAGGAAATTTTACCAAGAGAGGACATTTGTTGAAAGCAAAAATCCAGCAACAGTCCAGACCACAGGGCAAAAAGGCACAGTGTCAAGACACATTTGGCAATGAACAGAGCTATTCTTTAAACAAACAAACAAACAAACAGGCAAAACAAGTTCCAGAACAATCCAACAGAGTGAGGGAAAACATGATTCCTATATAGACTTATTCATGAGTGATGAGGAGCACCTGGTGGGAAGGGGGAAGAGCGAGGCATGACTGTCAGCTGTGAGGGATAAGGGCCAAGGGGAGTGCGTGAGAGCACACACCAGTCACAGGGCAGAAAGACACAAACACCATCACACCATCAAAAAGGCACAAAGACGTGTATGTAACAAAAAAACTGCGGATAAGAAAAACACATCCTTGCAAATGATACTGATGCAATAAGATGGGTAGACTCCGAATAAAACCAAATTGTTCAATATGGAACAAAAACCTCTAAAACAAAATAAATTGAATATCAACCACCAGACTGTTTAAGAGACTTTGCCGAACTGCCTGATTATCTGTCGTAGAATAAATATATACAGAAGGAACAGGATTGACCCCAAAACCTGAAGTACCCCACATGACAATCCTGCAGTATCAGACATAAATTGATTAGCAAAGACACAGAAACTTCTGACAAAAGGGTTTGATGGAAACCATTTAAAAACTAATCCAGACATCCCAACCAGATATATATCTATTAATCATGGTCAATAGTGTCAAAGGCAAGGTAAGGTCCAATAAAACCAAAACTGTGTGTTCCCCAGAGTCAGCTGACATCATAATATCAGGAGACTTTAAGTAGTGCAGATTCCATAGAATTAATTTAATTATTCTCCAAGATAGCAGTAAGTTGCTCAGATAAAACTTTGTCTAAAATCTTGGGAATGAAAGTACATTTACATATTGGCCTATTTCTTGGCCTTTTTGCAGGTTCAACAATAGCATGTTATAAAAAGTTTGGACCCACACCAGTTAAGTGAAGTGTTTACTATTTTTACAATACAGGGGCCAACAGAATCAAAAGCTTGTATAAACAACATAGTAGTGAGAACATCAATAGGATGGGAAGAGGGTTTCAATTGAACTAACAAAGTGTTGATGTCCGGGTTAGAAATAGTAGGTAGACCCAAGCCTGGGGCAGAGTGAAACAGATAACTTGCTCTGATCTCTCCGATCTTATTGACAAATATATTAACAAATGCATTACGGTAGGATTTAGAGAACACAGCGACTGGACAGGTGAAACAATTTAGTTAATGATGCCAAATAAGAATTTAAGGGATTTCTTATTTGAAGAAATTAGCTGAAAAAAGTTTCCAGAATTTATTTTAACGAAGCCATTAGCTCCTTAAGGTGAAGCCTATGAACCTCGAGTTTGGTTGATTTTATAGGTGATCCACATTTCAACACTTCTTTCTAAATCTGTGGATCGCTATATTTATCCAAGGACAAGGATTTTTTCATGAGATACTAGGCTTGATTTCACAGGTTCCACTTTCTCTAAAATTGCTAAACTCAAAATTAACCAATGGCCTATGCCTAGTAGGAGGCAACAACTGCAGACACTTCCTATTTGAGAACCTATTCCCAAAGTTAATTTTGGGTCACTGAGTGTGATCCTCTTGGGAAAACCAGTTCTGAGGCCTTTTCTGAGGCCTTATACATTTATAATAAGTCTTATTTAGCAGCTCACAGTAGGGAGGACACACTTATCGCACTCAAGTCAAGTGAATTTATTTATAAAGCACATCTAAAAACAACAATTCATCCAACCATCACCACCCGCTTATCCGGAGTCGGGTTGCAGGAGCAGCAGCTCCAGCTCCAGCAGGGGACCCCATACTTCCCTTTCCCAAGCCACATTAACCAGCTCTGCCTAGGGGATCCTTAGGCATTCCCAGGCAAGAGGCATTCCCAGTTTACCCTGTTCCTAGTCCTAGGTCTTCCTCAAGGTCTCCTCCCAGCTGGACATGCCTGGAACCTGTTCCTAGGGAGGTGCCCATGTAACATCCTTACCAGATGCCCCTACCACCTCAACTGGCTCCTATCGATGCAAAGGAGCAGCGGCTCTACCCCGAGTTCCTCACAGATAGCCAATCTTATCGCCTTATTTTTAAGGGAGACATCAGTCACCCTCCTAAGAGAACACATTTCGGCCGCTTGTACCTGTGATCTAGTTCTTTCGTTCATGACTCACCCTTCATGACTATAGGTGAGGGTAGGAATAAAAATTGCCCGGTAGATGGAGTGCTTTGCCTTCCGGCTCAGAGAGACTTTTAAGAGTACTGACCGAATTAAATAAATTAAATAAAATCAATCGGTACCAGATTTCGGTACCTTGGAGCATGTAAAGAGAGAAACGCGAGCAATATTACATCATCCCTGCACAGCCTGCAGATTGTTAAATGATCAACACATTCATGGCTACGAGGAGTCAAAAGAAATCACAGGTTTACCTTTTTTCTGTACTCCCACTTGTCATGGTGGGTTAAATGTATCCAGGGCTGGCTGTAGGAGTTTCGATAAAAAAGTTCTGGCCTATTTATAGATTGCTCAATTTCCCCTGTGCCTTTGAGGCTAAAGGAGTTTTCAGTATCTAGTCTTCATGTTTAATTGATAAATAGCGCGTTACGCATCTATTTATCATTCTGTAAGTGAAGCATAATATACGCGATCCCATCAATATCGCTTCCCGATCTTGGCAAAACATTGTCAAAAGTAGTGAGATAAACAGACCACTGTAGAAGAGGACACAGCAAACTCTTGCGGCGGTATGATAGAGCTAACCTTACATGCCAGAGGAATTGTTGTCACAAGTCACAACGAAATTAAACTGAAGCTCGCGAGATCAGGATGGTGGAATTAGGTCACATGTCTCCGATGTCAGATCAAACTAGGCCTATTGTCTATAGCGGCATTACTTACAATGTCCTCATTTCGGATTTAACCCTGTAGGCTACAAGTAGAATCAATGTCAATATGAAAGTGTGCCATGCTAAAGTATTTCTGCTTCGGAGAACGTAGTTCATACACAGGGTAGACCACTAGCAGGGTAGGGAGCGATCAAGAAACCTGAGCGAGGCACAGTTCAATAATGCTTATATTAGGCTGTAGACTAAATCAGAACTCCTAAAACACGTTGTTTTTAAAGAGTCAGTCAGGCCATTTTTTTATTAAAATTAATATTATTACAGAAAGTAAAATACCGAAAAAGGTACAGTTTAGGTACCGGTAACAAATTTGCGGTACCGGACCGGCACCGCTATCGATTCAAATGTGAATGGTACCCAACCCTACCGCTGCTACGATTCTCCAGGCAATCTCCCTCTCCAGTGTCCCCTCACTCGCAAACAAGACCCTGAACTCCTACTTGAACTCCTTCACTTGGGGTAAGGACTCAATCTTGACCCGGCGTTAGTCAAGAGGATCGGTTTCCTGCTGAGAACCATGGCCTCAGATTTAGCAGTGCTAATCCTCATGTCAGCAGCTTCACACTCGACTGTGAACCGATCCAGTAAGTGCTGGAGGTCACGGAACGATGATGCCAACAGAACCACATCATCTGCAAAAAGCAGTGAGAAGATCTTAAGGCCATTGAACCGCAACCCCTCCTCCTACCACAACTCCAAATCTGCTAAACACATGTAGATTGGAAGGGCATACTCCCATACCCCCTCCAGGATCTTTGCAAGAGTAAAGAGCTGGTCCGTTGTTTCAAGAACAGGACAGTATCCGCATTGTTCTCCTTAAATCTGAGGTTCGACAATCGGCCGAACCCTCCTCTCCAGCACCTTGAAGTAGACTTTACCAGGGAGGCTGAGTAGTGTGATACCTCTGTAATTGGCACACACTCTCTGGTTTCCCTTTTTGAAGAGGGGAACCCAAGTCTGACACTCCTTTGGCACTGTTGCTGACTTACATGCAATGTTTAGGCGTGTCAGACATTCCCTCCACATCCAAAGCTTTTAGCATTTATGGACGGATCTCATAAATCTCTGGGGCTTTGCCAGTGTGGAGTTGTTGGACTACCTCAGTGACTTCCCTCAGGGAAATTGACGATGATCCCCCATCAGCCTCTAGCTCTGTCTCTACCATAGAGAGCATGTCAGTCAGATTCGGGAGTTTCTCAAAGTGTTCCTTCCACTGCCCAATTACCTCCTCAGTTGAGGTCCACAGTGTCCCATCCTTACTTTACACAGCTTGGATGGTTTCCCGCTTCCCCCTCCTGAGGTGGCAGATGGTTTACCACAGTGGTTCTCAAACTTTTTACCACCTCATAAAATTTTTGGCTCTCCAAGTACCACCATTATGACCGACGACACAATTACACATTAATATCATTATTATTAGTAGGCTAGTAGTAGACTATGACTACTACTACTACATACTACTACTAATACATGTAGTCTATTTTTGTCTATTTTATCTGTTTATCTGTTACTGTAAGATTATTGTCACGTGTGAAGGAATGTTATTTGATTATTCAACAAATAATTATGGTTATTCGCTTTGGCATACATTTCATACTTCATTTTCAATTTCAGCTGTATTTCCTGTGCTCTTTGCATCTTATGCCTAAATGTACAATTTGTCCACAAACAAAAGACTAATTTACACGTATTGCCCATTTCATTCTCAACCAGCAGTGGTCCCAGCTACAGACTGGATGGCAGCATACGGCTGTCATTGTATTCCCTGATACCCAGCTGTGTCTGCAGGTCAAACATCTAAAGTCTGCACCCACACTGGACACAACCAAATGAACATTTACCTATAGGGGTGGCAATGACTGTTTCCCCTTTGTTCTATGCTGTATAAAACTGCAAAACATGCCTTTGTTATCTGTTCTGGTGGAGCTTCACTTGTGAAACCAGACGTTTCTCCCTTGCTGCGCACCATTGTATTTTTAAAGCCTGCTTTCCTGATTCAACGCTATCCTATGACTGATCTACGTTCGGTTGGAGGTCCTACCATTGATTTACAATTTGGAACTACGCTGGATTTTGAGCAGCTGCAAACATGATTTTGTCACCTATTGGCAGAGTGTAGAGAGAGTTAAGCGCTATTATTGTGTAATAGGCATTCAGAGGGACATAATGTAGAATTGGACAACATTTTTCAGAGAGTGAAAAAAGAGTTGCGCATTTAATTTCGGTCCAAGGTCTAATGGACAACATTTTTCAAAGAGTGAAAAAAGATGTTGCGCATTTAATTGCGGTCCAAGGTCTAAAAAGCCCAGGCCTGGTGGTGTTTAGTACCCCGCCACTTAATTGGTCATAGGTGTACGAAACCAATACATTCTAATTTAGAGTTAATATCAAGTATTACAATCGATCTTGACTCCAGGTTCACAACAACAACAATTTCAACAACAATTTCAACATGTGAAACGATAACAAGGTGAATCATAAGTAATATTCACTTGTACAGAGCTAAGAGTTAACCAGTTTGCAGGATTGCAGAAAGGCTTTTCCAACTTTGAATGAACACTTTAGTGAGATAATGACTAAAAATGTTGCTTTTATTTTTAAATAAAACATATCTATAGTAGGATAAAGTGGTGATGCCACTGACTTACACATTGGCACATCCCAACCAATATTATTTCATGGAGATCGTCACAGGGCGCATAAGTGATTTTTTTGAAGGACACAAAGTTAATGCTTAAATTTTCGTTGCTCGAAGGCTGCTGCAATCTGGATGGTAGGGGCTATATAATAAGTTTTGTTTCATATCTAACCAGACAACCAGAACCCACTGTAAAATTTACCTTTTTCTTGATTAACTAATTTGTTTGTTTTAAGGTTTGTTTTAATAAAATAAAATATTATTCAACAAATACACTTTGGGTATCTTGGATCCTGAATATCCTGGGGTGGTGTAGGGATGAATATTTTGATTTAAATTCTACTAAATTGGCCACGGGGCTGGGGTTAGCTGCTGTATAACAAACACTGAACATAGCAGGATTTGCTAGTAACATCAAAACGAGTCTTTTAACAGGTTTATCTGATCAATCAGTGGAACGTTTCACTGCTCCATTATCTCCAAAGTTACGGGAGAAGGAGGACGTGTTTTTGTGACTTTGAATGGTGTAAACGTGGCAAATTCTGGATAAAGATTCCTAGCAGAATCAATTGAATAGTGCTCTTTTACATTTAAAGTTAGGATAAAACAAAAGGATAGCTTTAGCCTAGTGGTCTGGGTGTCCCTTTTGAGATCTTGTGGGTTTGAAGTTTTAGAAACACCAAAAGGGGGGAGGAGGAAGAATTAAAATTAGTTTGGTGCCTTAGAGCTTCTTTTTGACTATGTGTTTGACTACGTTGATTTGATTTATTTTACATATTTTAATTAACGGTTTGGTTTAAAATATATTAAATGTTTAGTTTGTAATCAGTACAAATCACAAATTAGATTATTTTAAAGCAATAGAGGAAATGTTGGGCTAAATTGTCTTTCAGGCCAGTGTCATCTACTTACCCGCCTGCCAAAACACCACCAAGAGACCATGAGTGATCTGCTGCCAGTTCAAGAGCTTGGCCAACCGAGCCAACCTCACAGTTCAGAACTGGACTGGTTAAAAGGAAGGACCTGCAATAACCATCCTTACAGGTGCACACTGCACAGTTTAACTGATGTACATTCAAGAAGGAAATACGGAGGTTGTGGACACATCAGTTAAATACGATGGGTGACGAAAAGGGCGTGGTGAGACAGAACTGACTGGTAAGTTTGTAAAACAACACATTATTTATACCAGTTACATGCCTGAAATTAGAGCAACTACACTTAGACAGTATGTTCAATGGGTAGGAGTTTAATTATTTGTAAACTTTAGTTGTAAATACAGTTTAGGATCTAAATAAAGGTGTTCTGCACATTATGCACACACCAAATAGGAATTTCGTTATTTATATTATTTTGGTCTATTAATAGAAATTAGAGGAAATTGTCTGATAAAACATTTGTTTTCATGATACTTCATGGTCATTATATTTCTAACACAACAGAAGCACATCATTTAGTGTTTTAATGAAAATGTAAAACAACCACACACGGACTAAATACTTACAGAATATTAGCGACTACACTGAACTCCCTTTGCAAGTGACATGAAAACAATCTCTCTTCAATGTTTATGAACATAACCACGGCACAGGCAGAATCCGACTGTTTTCAGTAAGATTCACAGACAGTTGAAAGGAGCCTTTCGACAGAAAAACGTATCAATTCAGAGGACTCAGGTGTTCCAAGGCCATCTGGGATCAAGACAAAGATGGTTGGCACAATACCACCGGCCCTACCCTTGCGGCCATCTTCCTCTGACATTACCCTCTTCCCCTTCCAGCTGACAGCAATCATGGCCAACCAACAAGGAAACCAGAGGTTGGGGGAAGTAGCGCCACCAACAGGCCAATACCTGCACACCACGAGGAGTTCCTCACTGCTGTGAGAGACACAGAGAGAGGGGCCTCCATGGCTACTCTACTATCAGGTAGAGGAATCAACACTTGAGGAACAGGAGGCCAACAATAAAGTGTATTGAAGTCATTTTCTACATTCAGATCAAGTGCTAGTAACCTCTGATATTCTGACAACACAGCCTGCATGTGGAGCCATTTAAGAAGAAGAGATAAGAGATCAGATCCATCTTATCAAGTGGACAGAAGATGGGACGAAAATCTCTTGTGCTGCACAGTTTGGTGGCATTTTGGTCACATGCTTCTATATACGTTTCTGGAAGATTTAAACATAAGTTAATGTATAAGCATCTGTTGCAGACACAAACCCATATCCACGCACAGAAATTGACTTGTTATTTATTATTATTATTATTATTATTATTATTATTATTATTTTCTTCTTCTTTCTTGATGTTGTTAGTTTTGCATATTGACTTTTTATTATTTTTGTTTGACCTTAGTTTTATTTGTATTTTTCCTTAATTTACTTTGTAATTTCTAGGGGCTAATGACAGAGTGACCATTTGCAAACTGGCACTGTAGGGGAATTTTCTCCTCATTTCCAATGGTTTTCTACATTCTAAAATATGGTTTTATACTGAAAATACAGGAGTTTTTCACCCTTACCCGCTGATATTGAAATAGTTGATTTATGTTGAAGTAAAAACATTTCAAAAGGGGGACTGAAGGAATGTGATTTGTTTATTTAACTAATAATTATGGTTATTGCCTTTGGCAGACATGTCATACTTAATTTACCATTTCAGATGTATTTCCTGTGCTCTTTGCATCTTATGCTTAAATGTACAATTTGGCCACAAATACTTAATTTAAATGTATTGCCCATTTCAACCTCACCCAGCAGTGGTCCCAGCTACAGACTGGATGGCAGCATATGGCTGTGTCATTTTATTCCCCAATACCCAGCTGTGTCTGCAGGTCAAGCATCTAAAGTCTGCACCCACACTGTACACAACCAAATTAACATTTACCTATGGAGGTGGTGTAGTGATCCAGCAGCTTAACCACGCCACCATTGGAAATTCCTGCTTATGAATTACTAAGGTTTGGATTATTGTACTGTGTATAAATATGTCTCCCCCACACCGTCTTCCCAGTGGGTCATGGACCCCCAGGTCATAAAGGAACCTTTGCACACACATGCACACCCAACACGTTCCTGACACGGCCCTGCACTAAGAACAGATAAGAGAAGGAATGTGGTAACACATCCTTCCACAAATAAACCCCGTTCAGGTGGCAGACTGAGGGGCACCAAAGCATGATGGAAGCCAGATCTGAGGTGTTTTCTTAAACCTCAGAGTGCCTAGTTGCAGAAAAACAAAGTGATCCATCAAAGACGCCCTTTCCACGAACTCTTCGGACTGTTGCATTTGCATCCAAAATAATTAGTAATGTTTAATCTGAAAGTGCCTTATAATTATCCATAATGTGGTGTAAAGAGTTTGTAACATTCCCAAGACTACAACTGTAAAATGTCTGATGATATGTTCTGCTTCTTGAATTGTTAAAAGATCAAATGTTGATATTGTAAGGATGTATGTGTATGATATTGGTATCAATGAATTGCTTATTTCATGAGCTGTAAGAATATGTGGTTTGTATTCTGAACGTATGTACCAGGAAAGTAGATAAATTAACTCAGTGCTGTATCTCCTATATAAAGATTTATGAGAGGGGCCTCCTGTCAGCCTCTCTCTCGCTCTCTCTCGCTCTCTCTCGCTCTCTCTCTCTCTCTCACTCTCTCACACACACACCAAACCTATCTTAATGTCTAAATTCTAATATTATATATATGCTGTGAATCTTTAATACTTCAGAGCAGAAGCTCCTTGTGATCTTGTAATCCCAATTTTGAATAAAAGTTCCTTAAACTAGGACATTGTATATTTAATGTGAATATAATAAGTGTACAAGGATTTTGATGTGATAATAGGATATCGAATTGGACATGATGAAATTAGTTTAAGAAAATTACATGTAGAGTAGGAAAACTCCTCCTTCCTAGCTTCGCGCCCTGAAAGAGCCCCTCCTCTCTCCCCTAACTTTGAGTATAAGAAGGGACACACCCTTCTGCTCTTGGCCCGGGTCATTTAAATCTTTTGCGTGTACATATTACGTGTTGTTAACTTTGCTAGTATCTAAAGAACAAAGGAACTCACCTCGCAGTTAGGCCACGAGGACTAAAACCTAAGAATAATTCGTTTTAGGCTGAAATTCAGCCAGCTTTTGTTTATTCAAGTAAATACCAACAGTATTTTAATTACGTTACCTTTGTTGAATAAGTATATTTTTTGTGTTTCAAGTTTTGTTCCTGCTATCATAAATTCTAACGTCTAGAGCAATACCAAGGGCCTTTTATCATTAAAATTCGGTTTTTCGTCTTTTGGAAGAAAGCGGAGTGCAGGCACAGACAGGCCTAACGGAAGTAAAGTCATTCCTTTTTTAAGTCTCCATTGAGGTTAACGTTAAAACAGTATCTGCCGTTTGGGAGGGCGTAAGCCTCGACCAGCCTCAGAACGTTCGTGGACTAGAACTGCACCCC
>JAODLL010001582.1:0-13039 GCA_026546735.1 Forbesichthys agassizii
TGTCCTTTTCATTCCCCCTCTGCTATTTTCACAGGTCAGCTGTTTAGGGCTGTTGTTCGGCTGGTTGTTTTGTGCGTGGTTGTTTGTTTTGTTTAAAAAAAAAAAAAAAAGAGCACATACAGTATCTCCTAAAAAAAACTGCCGCTATTTAAAAATAGTGTGTTCCGCTATTCCTTTCCTATTTCATAGCAGCCCATGTCATTAAGCATGCAACTAATAGATTTGCAATGCAATTCTCTGTGACTCCTTTAATGTAGGATGCACTTAAACCCATGCGCATGAGCCATCGGTTCAGCTGGCTCCAATACAGCCATTTGCTATAGCCAGTTAGCATGAGTGTCTCAGTAAAAACCAAGGGGTTTGCATGGAAATATGACACACAGCCAGGTAAACATGTGCTGCAACGTACATGATTATACGCATCACATATCTGAACCTAAGAGCTTGTTTTGCAATGGTGGTAATTATCGGGGGTTAGACAACTGGCAGTCACAGTAAGTGGTTAGGGATTCTTCTTAGACGAAAGGTTAGGGGTTCAATTCCCAAAAGGCCTAACATATCTGTAAGTAATTTACCCAACCCCTACCTGCTCTTGTTGTGTTGGGAAAGTTACTCAAGAATTGTAATACATTGCTATTTACTTACTACTCCATAAGAAAATTATAATATTACTGTATCTTACTTATTACTGGGTATTAAAATGAATTATTTACATTTTATATACATTACTCGTTTCATTGCTATATTCATTTCACAATCACTACCCTGACTTGCCCCTTCTGAAAAATGAATGCCAGCTCATTTTAGAATGAAATCCTCTTTATTGGAACAATAATTAACCTTAGGAGTCAACACTCAGCCAAAGTGAAAACATTGCAGCCCCTCAAACCTGATGATTGACAGGTTGTGCAATTAACTTACCCTATGTTTGCTAGGACCAGCAACATAATAAAGACATGTCTCCATAAGATTGAAGTCTAGGTTGGGAAATCTCGTTCTTGTAACGCAGTAACGCAGTAATGCAGCACTTGTTCTCATAACTACATGGATATCTGTTCCACCGTATATCAGCAAGTCAGACTCCTCAAGATGCTCATTACCGTATAACGCATTGTATATTTGTCAGACTACTTTACTGAGCCTGTGCTAGTCAGATGGACTGGTGGTCATGTTTAAACAAATGACGCTCTTGGCTCGATGGCAATGTCAGTAGACACTGCAATGAGTTTAGGAAATTAATTAAGTCAGACAGGAAAACAGTCTAAACATCTACATTTATACCTCCAATAAATTAAGCATTGGTTGTTGTTACCTGCAACAGTAATGCCTTTTGTACAGTATTGCTGTACATTGTTTTTTAATTCAATTGTAAAGAAAAGTCACTGTATAAAGCAAAAACACTGCGGCTATGAAACATCTGTGGACTACTCATAGACCTATTGTACACCCCTAGTGGACTGGAGTTCCCACTACACCCTCGCTTGTTTGTGAATGTTTAGTTGAAATACACGTTTTGTGGTGGAGAATGTTGTGAATGCAGTGAGCCAGCACAGAGCTGCCCTAATAGGCGACGAGCGCAACGCTTGTGTTTTGCTTCCATATCCATGTCTTCATTGGTCTACACTCAGCCCCTGACTCATTACTGAAGGACACACACACGCACCTACACACACACACACACACACACACACACACACTTGGCACACAGAGCAGATGGAGTGATAGTTTATTTTTAAATAGGTGAGGTCATTCTACATTGTGCTGTTGGCCAAAATCAGTGAAGCAGAAAACAGCAATGCATTGTGGGTCTAAATGTCAACATTTTTGCACTATAGATCCCACCACACGTGTGTGTGAGTGTGTGTGTGTGCGTGTGTTCGTGTGTGTGTGTGCGTGTGTGTATGTAATTGTCTGTGTTTTCTGGGGCTTGTTTAATCGCAGCCTATAAATAGATATTTATTGTGCTAATGTCCTGTTAAGTTACTTTAAATTCCAGCACTTGCATTGTGTCTATCCAGAGAGAGAGAGAGAGAGAGAGAGAAAGAGAGAGAGAGACGAGAAAGTCCTGAGGAGAGGAAATGGCCACTATCAGCATAAAACTCAAATTTGGGAGAGAGAGAGAGAGAGATAAAGATATGTTTTCATAGCTGGGGATTCCCAGGTTGTCTAACACAGGGGTTCCCAAACTGTTTTGTGCCAAGACCCAGCTAGAGAGGACTAATCTATTTAGAGACCCAAACACCAAGTAACGGTAACATATTTTCAAAAACCTATATTATCTATTTTAGCTAATGCTATACCTGTGTGTGCGCACCAAATGTTTTTGAGCAGAGCGTTCCAGAATATATGGTGTGCATACGCCTAAATAGGATGTCATCCAATCAGGAACAAGTAGGCTATCTTGTCACAACCTTACTCACGACCAATGAGTGGAACAACACGATAGTAAAGTGCAGAAGCCTTTCATTGATATTCTTCATTCACTCAATGGCCGCTTGCAATTTACGCGACCCACTCACTCACACAGTTTGAAAACCGCTGGTCTATCACATACGTCCATCCACAAACTCAACCAATAGGAATCCTCCTCCTTAGATTGTTTGTTGAGGTGTTTGCAAGTGTGTGCGAGAGAGCGAGAGAGAGAGAGAGAGAGAGAGAGAGAGAGAGAGAGAGAGAGAGAGAGAGAGAGAGAGAGAGAGAGAGAGAGAGAGAAGCTCCCTCTCCACTCAGTCCCTCTCTCTACATTCAGAGCAGCGTTATCCTGTGTGTGTGTGAGAGAGCAAGAGAGAGGGCGAGAGACAGAGAGAGAGAGAGGATGGGGCATTCATGTGTGTTCGTGTGCTTTGAGGGCATTCCACCTGCTTCTTACCTTGTGAAGCTGATCAGTCAGCGCTCCGTGTCTTCTCATTCCAGCAGGCAAGCCCATCCTCTGCTTTGCCCAGCCAGGTCTTGAGCAGCAGGCCCTGGTCGTATCGATCCGACGCAGCTGCTGTTGCCTTGACATGCACGAGCCCTACCTACCGTACATGACGAGATGTGTTGAAATGCCGCGAGTGATGTGCAGGATGGTGTAGTGCTCCCTGCGGGCTGCAGAACAGCAACAGAGGAGGTTAACACTGTGCAAGGCCGGAAAATGAATGCGGGCTCCATACTTTCTTATTGATCATTAGACACATTATATTAGCCAGGTACTCTTAATGGGTGTCACAGTTCCATTATAAAAGCAGCAGTAGAAATTTGACTTCAGTAACCAAGGGACTATAATCTTCTCTCTTTTTCTGGGTACTGTAGGTATCATCCTTTATGTGTATTTTGTCGCCTTTACAATGCCTCGGGAACGCACCCTGTGACATCTTCACTTGTCAGGGCTGTGTGGAAACTGGGGTGTGGTGGGGTGGGGGAAAACCCGAAGGTCTCGATGTTCTGCAGGTGAGATTATGAGATTACAGACAAGAGAGGGGAACGTGAGGCTAAACCCTAAACTGTAGCAAGAAAGCCTTTCTGTTGAAAAAGAGCAGATGGTACGATGTGACTTATGGCTGCGAAGCCAGCAAGATGTGAAGTGTGTGTGTGTGTGTGTGTGTGTGTGTGTGTGTGTGTGTGTGTGTGTGTGTGAGTGTCTACGCCAGCGTGGATGAGCAAGTCACTATGATAAAGCACCTCCAGCTCTCCGTCACAATGGGGAACCTCTGTTCTCCCCATATTTCTCTCCTTCCCTGATTCACCTCCTTGATCCCATTACCCACAGTTCCACTGCCTCTATACATCAAAGCACACAGACACCATTGCTGCAGGTATATTTCTAAAGCTTTAAGTAAGACTTTAAAAAAAACTGAAAAGGATTTTTCTTGTGTTCGGTTTCTGAAAGGAGGCCTTTTGTCCCTCTTTCCCTCCCTTACTTGACTGAGTCTGACCCTACCCAACCTCCAAACACGCAACACCCTTCATTTGTTTTTAGAGTTAAGTTAATACACCATTTGGTTTTGAATGTCCTTCGCATGCTCTGTCCTATTCTCCCACAGAAGACAATGTAGATATAATGTGCATCCTTTATTGACTGAACTTCATCAATCCAACTGCGTGGTACGTGACCTTCATTGGAAGTTCCTCAGGGACAAAAACAAGCTCCCTTCTGGGGGAAGGGACTCAATTACGTGGGTGTTAATTGACTACAAAGAATGCTGATGACAATGAGAAGGGCAGATTACATTGAATTACAAGCCTTACAATTTTGTCCGTAAAGTCTTGTGGTTTACACAAGTGAGAGGCAGCTGTGCTTCTGCAAGCTAGAGATGAGGAAGACGTTGTAAACATTAATTTACAAAAGAACTGCACTTTCTCCTGTACGTGTTAGCAATGCTCACTTATTGGCGGTGTCTTTCCCCAGGTGAGGAATGATCTAACTAGCGAGCTAGAGAAGGCGGACATCCAGATTGCAGACACAGAAAGTTTCTCCAATGACCCCTGTGTCAACGTGAAGAAGCTGAAGGTGAGTGAACTGAACAAACAGCTTGTGTGTCTTGGAAAACAAGAGGTCCTGGTTTCAATAACTGACAGGCCAAGTCCTGTAAACATCCTTGTATGAGATGCCTAACCCACCTACTTAATACTTAACATAGTACTAAACGTAGCAATGTCTGTCCCAGGTTGACAACATTTAAGAAAACAGGAGCATGGCAGTCTGACATTGCCATGAATAATTTATTATGCAATTGAAGCATTTTCTAACGAATGTAAGTTGTGAATTTATTTACAACGTTCATTTTCATTAAGGGGTATTTCTGTGAGCCGTTGTAATTTCCTCCTAAGTGAATCCCAGACAATGCACTTGGGTGTACTGTGCTATGGACAGAGAAGGGCAGCTCTCTGTGAGGCTGGAGAAATGCTAATGAGGAGGCCATCAGTGACCCTGCATGACCCCTCTCTGTCTAATATGTGTTTGTTTGCGCAATATTGATTAGTATGGATTACACATGTACATATGCATAGATACACGAACACAAACAGTTCCTCCATACTATGGACCCAGTGTGGAGTTGAACTACAGTGGTTTATTATAATGTACATCTCAGTTAGTTCTCCTCTCCTCTCCAATCCTATTTCGGTCTTTCCCTGACCCTACATATTCCAAACGTCTTGTTTCCAAAATCCACGGTATCTGTATTCCCTTCATCTGATTGGCTAATATGAACAGATGTAAACTCTATGCATGAGCTCACTTATTCATTTCTGATATTTCAAGATGCTTCTTTGATCAGGACCTGAATATACTTTACAGCAATCTCAGTTTTCATCATGGTGGTTTGTGATTTTATCTGTGAAAGGCGCTATATAAATAAACGTTACTTACTTACTTACTTACTTACCCAATGGGATGTTTTTGTGGGGTCATAACATAATTCTGAGCTAATATTTGCATTTGTTTAATACTATTTTATTATTAGACAATATACAATTATTATTATTATTATGAGTGTAATGTCATTCTCTTCTGAGACATGGCAGGTGCTACTCTCAGTTGTTGATACTGATCCAATGGGTTTGCGATTTTTAATGGAATAACCTAAAGGAATCAGACATTCGCCATTCGCCATTCGTATTGTGTAACTTGCGCGCCTGTTTGCAGCAAGTGTGTGACGTGTGATGTAGCCGATACTCACGTAATGTAGCCACCAAAATAAACGTAATCTACGTTTTTTATTTACTAAATAAGCTTTTAAATAATTAAATAAATACACCTTTAATTGATTAAATAAATAAGCCTTTAATTAATTCAATAAATAAATACACTTTTTTTTTTTTTTTTTACAATTTCAATTTTGTGACTTTTTTTTTTTTTTTGAAGACAAAACATAACAACAACTTAAACCCCTGTGCATTACAGTCTAACTTAGCTCAATTTTTGCCGGCATATAAGGGCAACAGATGGAGAGGCTGGGCAGCTCCTCAGACCAGGTGAAGCAGAGTGGATAGTAAATAAATACACTTTTAACGTAGGCTATTAACTAAATGTAGACTATATACCGTAGTGCAGCACTAAAGACATGTCTGTCCTTCCCAACAGGGCAGCCCTACGCAGCACCCCTACTTCCCACGGCCCTGTATGCAGCGCTGCAATTAAATTGACAGAACCGTGCTTGCTATGGGTTGCTGGTGTCGGGCAGGGAGGCACTGCTGCGTTTGTTTTGTTCCTCCATGCCTCCCTAAGCAGGTGGACGTAAATAATGAGGAGAAAACAAATATAACTGGACATAGGCGCACACAGTACACACGCATGAGGAATAATCATCAGGGTGGTTGCTGCTTTAGTCTGCAGCTTGAGTCCTGTCCCTCCCTTCAAGCTGACGGAGCACCTCTGTTGGATCAAATCCCCGAATAGCAGAGAGCTGCAGTACAGGCTCACACGGGAGCTCCAACACATCTACCTTAAAGGGACAGGCCATCACTAATGCCTTGTTTTAGACTGCAGCTGTCCATCATTGAGTAGGTTATGCAGTCACTGGGACAGTACAGTAAGTCTTTAAGAGCCATGGTTAAACTGTAGATTAAATAGACTAAATAGTAGACTAAATAAATAAAAACATATTTTTATAAATGTAATATATAAAATTAAATAATAAAATACAAGTATTAATAATAAATGAATCAGGCTAATTAATTGTTCAATTGGCCCACTGTTGTTTCATGTATGTATTATTTATATACACATTATGTTTTATAAACATACAGTTTAAAGAGCAAACAATGCTCTGGTTTCTATTAGCATGCTTGCTTAACTGAACAAAATAAATATTGTAATTCACGCTGTGGGGACAGCTAGTCTCACGACTGTGTAACTGTGGAATATGAACTCACCTCGAGAGCTGTGTGTGAAGCATCAAGCCCCTCATTTAGCTTCAGGTAATAATGCCAGTAATCTGTTGTCATAACAGCGGGCAACTCTTCTGCTCATCAATTACAGTACATGGAGCTTGCACACACACACACACACACACACACACACACACGCACACACACACACACACACACACACACACCTTAGTTTTGCAAGGCAGTGCATAAGTTACGCCTACACATGGCACAATTGTGTCACAGTAATTGTGCAGTGTGTGTGCGTGCGTGCGTGCGTGTGTGCGTGTGTGTGTGTGTGTTATGGGTGGAGTGGATGTTCATTTGATAGAATCAACACATTGTCTAGTTTATAAATAGCATCAACTGCATGCTCAAGGGTCATAAGTGTGTGTTTGTGTTTGTATTTGTGTGGGTGTTTTATGTCTGTGTGTATGTTTGTAATAAGCCTTAACAGCACCTTATTGGCTCATAAGAGCTGCGTCGTACAATATTAGCAAGACTAAAACATTTATTGCGGGGAATAAAACAATGTCGTCATGGGTGGCTGCCATTAGTGTTTCCCTTTCACTGACGCTACACAGCGATGCCACATTCGCTCTAAGATGTGTGGGATTCGTATTGAGACTCATTGGCCACAGCTGGACTCATTTGGGTTAAGTGCCCCTCCTCTGGGGAACAGTAGCTGTATTGAGTACTCATTGGCCTCTTTCTCGCACGCACACGCGTACATAAGTCACACAAACACAAGAAGGCTTCTACCAGCTTTTGGCCAGCGTAACACACACACACACACACACACACACACACACACAAACACACACTCACATTCACTAACACACTGATAGAACCACAGGATTGCAAAACGCTATGAGCAACACAAAGAAGACACCCTCACATTTCCCAGCATGCTCTCTGGCTCTGACAGGGAGCCACCAAGATAGCCTTTTATTGAGGCTCTATGCTTTTATTCTGCTGTTGTGTGTATGCGTGTGTGCGTGTGTCTGCACATGTACTTGTGGTTAAGCATTCTATGAATTGAACTGGCTGTTGGCTAATATATCCATCCAATCGCCTCAGGGCACTGGAGTTAAGATGACAGTGATTGGCCGTTGGCTGGGATGTAGGGGCAGATGGCATATGTTTGGAACTAGGTTGCCTAAGGGAAGGAGCCCATGTCAACCTTACTCATTATTATGTATTGTTATCCAGAAAAAGATTAATAGCTTTAAGGGAACACTATTATCAGGTGGAAACTGTATTTTTATTGAAGTTTTAGTTTTATTGTGGTTTATCCCTATGGGAGCATATGATTACTTATTTTACCATGACTCCAAACATAATCCAAATATATTTGTCTTTATTGCAAAAGTAGGTTACCCTGTTTCATTTAAAGCACGGGAGCCTGTCACTTCTTGCTATAGTGAAACCCTAAGCCTTACTAGATGATGTGTGTGCGACCCTTTCATTGTGTATTGGCTCCAAGGACCAAAGTAAACAGTCCGTTTCATAACCATCACTGAAGGTGGGATGTCATAATTGACATGGCTGGTCTTCCTCATTGTGAAATCCTCCCGGTGCTGCAGAAATCCATGGCTCCAGAGAAAAGTGACCTTTAGTGCCTCTCAGCACACTGTAGGGTGCACAGGGTTGAAAAGCCACACCTCACCATCAGCCTTGTTGCCTGCCCATATGTAGATCTGTCAGCGCTGTCAGGTTTATTGGATTCCATTTTGTGTGTGAAATCAAACGCACCTAACGTGCCAGATTGTTAGTGTGTGCGTGCCCAACCACTACACGCACGCAGGCATTGAGAGGGCTTAAGCGAATCGATCAAATGGACGTGCGGTCGGGGGTCCTCTTGAGTACATGCTGTGCGGTCCTCTTGGCCACAGTTTTGACGCGAATGCCCGCGTTGTAAATGGATCCACACCGTTTGTCCACAGCCACCCTTGCTTCACTCTCCGGGACATCCTGGCAGGGGTGAGCTTTCCGGTGGGGGGGGGAAGGGGTCAGGGAAGGGAGGGGAGGATTTATCCCACCTTCAGTGATTTATGCTGATGCTGTGTCCATTTGTGGCCCGAGCCGGCGGAATGATTAGAAAAACGTGTCACAAGCCGGGAACCCGACCCAAAGTTGATGGACTTTCCCCTAATGGCTGTATTGATTTGAACACCACAGTGTGAGCATGGGGTTGATAGGGCTCCATTGCAGACACTGCCTGAGAAGTATTGCAACGATAAAGTCAGGGAAATAAAGCAGAGAGCCTGTTTTTTTAATATTCCTGGTAATAACACTCTATGGCAGGAAGTCAAGCTGTCACAGCGCTGACGATGAACACTATTTATATTGGACATATACTCCACAAAGCAACATACACGACCTCACAGCTGTCGCTGAGGGTGTAGGTGCAGCATTAGTGCTAGCTTGTGTCTGTCAGGTGAACTTCTTTTCCTTTGCCCAGGATAACGACGTGAGGATCATTATTGGCCAGTTCGATGAGAACCACGCCTCCAAAGTATTCTGCTGTGTAAGTCCTCCATTATTGACTTAGTCACTTTTACATATGTGACACTTAGTTACAAAGGTACTTGCCATTATTGACACAGGCTAACACTGTCTTAGAGTGCACTAGCATCACAGTGCTTGCATAACGGCGTGCACGTAACCTGGTTAGCCTGCACACAAAAAGACTAGTTCTGCCCAATGAGATAGGGTAGGCCTACTCTTTTTTTAATTTTTTTTTTTATATACCCCAGCGCAATTAGCTGGGGTTTATTTTGGCTGTGTATATGGGTTTCTAGCAGCCATGTGTGTTGATAAGTGTTGCATTTTAAAGGCCTATATCCTTTACAATTTTCAACTGCCATGTTGCCATATCTAGGATATTTATATTGTATATCTAAATGTGATTTTCTCTCAGAGGAAATGTGGTGAAATCACTTATTTCCCAAGATATCTTAGTCCCTCCATGCAGGTGCCTTCAAACAACTTAACTGACCAGAACACTGAAAAAATGGATCTTAAAGAGCTTGGAGAGTGGAGTGGTGATGAATGTACCATATCTCTGTACCTTTACCTTACCAAAACTCCAATTGCTCCCACCTTAGGCATACAATCTTAACATGTACGGCAGCAAGTACCAGTGGATTATCCCTGGCTGGTACCAGGGCAACTGGTGGGAGCAGGCCAACACAACCAACTGCACCACTAAGAAGCTGCTCACGGCCATGGAGGGATACATCAGTGTTGACTTTGAGCCGCTCAGCGCCCGGCAGATCAAGGGCATATCTGGCAGGGTGAGTGACATGACGCTTACACTTCTGGGAAAGAGGTACATCTCTGTAGAGATTGTGGAATTGCTTTATTTAGTCACTTCACATCACGAACAAAAACAACAAATTATTGGAAGTGACACTTTTTCGTGGTGTCGGAATATTGCTAATGTTACTGTATCTGTACCACACACCACAGTAAACAGTCTTCCTTGGATACTTTTGAAGAAATGCTGAACTGAGATCAAGTCAAAACCATTATTTTATTATAAATATAATTTGCATAGACCAATTACTGTCAGACGTTTCTGCAAGACCCATATTCCATATCCGTGTAGAGAAATGTGTCTGTTCACAGTGTCTGATATTACTGTAATAATTGCTGCATTTAGGAGGAAAGAAAGCGACTTTTTTCCTCTGAAAATTCCATGAGATGAAGAGAGCTAGAGCCACTATATTTTATTACAAAAAACGTACACTGCATGTCTTCTACTAATAGTGACTCATTTTGTCATCTTGGAAATAGAACAGAACAAGTTCTGCTGTTATGTTTTCATCTTTTGAAACAGAAATGCAAACGAATACACTTCCAGCCATGCTTACTGTATGTTAATATAGATTTGAAAATGTGCTATGTTTAAAATACATGAAAAGAGCCCTGCATCAACCAAAGTGCCAAAGTGGATTTAACATTTAACCACCCTATTACCTTTTTCCCAGTAATGTTCTGGTTCAAATCACATCAATAAAACAGTGATTGGAAGATATGGAGCCATTAGATCGTACTTTTATGTTCATGTTCTACCCTTTTTTGACAACATAACACATGTTATTGTATTTCTGTGCATGCTGTGAAACACGAAGTGAATGTGGAGACAGACTATGTTGTTGTGGGCCGGCAGTTGTATTGTCTATCCTTCCCCACTGTGTCTATTGTCACTTCTCATATAGCTGCTATCCAAGACTAGCACACTGAGACATTAAAAGCTACACTAGACGGGTGGAGGGAAAAGTATGCTGGGAGAAAATGAACTTGTAGTTCCTGGGTCATTAACAGAACATGTATTGTGTCACTCTACTGTACCTTCAGTGTATTTAGAGAAACAATTATCATCTTTGGAAGGGACAAAAAAACAAAACAGGAATCATCATTTCGTTAAGTAAATGTGTGAGTGTGTGTGCCATCACGTAACATCCGTCACATTCCTCTCCTGCAGACCCCTAAAGAGTATGAGCGGGAGTACAGCCGAGAGCTCCAGCAAAAAGGTGTGGAGTCCAGCAAGTTCCATGGCTTTGCCTACGACGGGATCTGGGTTATCGCCAAGACGCTGACGAGAGTCACGGAGCTGCTGCGACACAAACAGCGGCAGGACATCTTCCACAACTTCACCATGGACGACCGCGAGGTTGGCAAGATGGTGCTGGATGTCATGAACGAGACCAACTTCAACGGCGTCACTGTGAGTAGCAGGACCAACCGCCATCTTGGCTCCTGGTGTACATTAGTTTCCCAGATGTGCAGTTCATGTGATGGATGACTGTTGGCCTGTTAATGTAGCCTCCACTTCTTAACGATAGCATTCACATCGTGATATTGAAGCCCAAGTAACAAGCAGGATATGTTTTGTGGCATACAGTACTTCCAAGTCCGTAACACAAAATAACACGTCTGCTAGAGAAATTCTGCACCGTACATTGTAAGACCATCATCTGTACCTGAGGGTCATCTCTTGAAGCTACACCAAGAACCCTGCAAAATGCTGGTTTCAACATGCAAGGAAATGAAGGAGTCTCTTTAAACACGGTCCATGCAGTTAATTTACTCATTCAAAACTATTGATTTTAGCCATTAATCTCACATTCACACTCTTTACACATGCTTACATACAAATCGAACGCTCCCGCAGTCTAGATTAAAACACACTGATGCTACACAGGCACACACACACACACACACACACACACACACATACACACACACACACACACAGTACTGTATCGCCAATTGTCTTCAAGGCAAGATGAATGTATGCAAATACATGATGTACGGTATACAGTATATGAGCATGTAATGTAAATGTGCATCTGCACTGGGCAAATGCCGTGAAAAAGGCACTTTGAGACGACTGGCCCGAGACATGAATTACTCTCCTCGTGACAAGAGGGTTGTTTGCAGATGAGAAGGTTAGCTATTCACCCTTGTCTTTGTAGGAAGCCCTGCAGCAATGTCACTTGGGGCTGTCGGCTCACTCCAATGCTCTTTAGATTGATCCACTTGTTCTCTCTCTCTCTGTGTGTGTGTGTGTGTGTGTGTGTGTGTGTGTGTGTGTGTGTGTGTCTCTGTGGTGTACATTCCTACTTGTCAAGTGTCTCACTGTCTCTCTGTGTGAGTAAGTATGTACGTGAGAGAGGGAAGGAGAGAGAGAGAGAGAGAGAGAGAGAGAGAGAGAGAGAGAGAGAGAGAGAGAGAGGCTGACTATAGAACGCACGGGTGCATATGCGCATTACGTCCAATGAGCCAAGCGTCTCTCTCTCTCTCTCGGCTGTTCTATAGTAGATGCTATACTTGTTAGCGGATGTGCGCTAAACACGTGCAGCCTCTGGCCTGGACAGCCAGTGTGCTTCAGGGAGTTACCAATTAGCATTAGTGTTCCTTCACTCCAAACATTGTGTTTTTCACATACACAGACGACACACATAGGAAACACTGCGCTGCCGTGGTTTATTAACGAGTTCATGTTCAGTTTTTTATGGAAACCACTGCCCTGTTTCCTGTTTCCAAAGGGATGTAAGTGGAAGTTCCAGTCGTATAATTCCTCTGTGTTCCCAGGCACCTCCAGTAAACAGAGAGAGAGAGAGAGAGAGAGAGAGAGAGAGAGAGAGAGAGAGAGAGAGAGAGAGAGAGAGAGAGAGAG
>JAODLL010001583.1:0-13039 GCA_026546735.1 Forbesichthys agassizii
GTGTGTGTGTGTGTGTGTGTGTGTGTGTGTGTGTGGGTGTGTGTGTGTGTGTGTGTGTGTGTGTGTGTGTGTGTGTGAAAATAAGGACGCCAAGATGTAGAAAAGATATAGCCAGGTGGATTGTACAAAAATGCAATTTCAAATGAATAGAACTAACAGCTAACATACGTAACAAGAGAACAAGACAATGCTATACGATAAATGCTAATTTGATTTCATTAGGTGTGGTGCTGATTACTGATATCAGTGTAGTTCAATGGATCTCAAAATAAGGGCCAGAATACTAGTGGTAAGGTGGGATTTCAAAAAAATATATTTTAATGAACCTCTTCATCACTAGGCCAATGGCGCATGGCTGCTGTCTCAAATATATATGCCTATACTGAATAGAGTAGTAACCTTGGTAACAAATAGGTAACACCTGTGAGAGTTCGTGAGTGGTAACCATGTGGATGTGCAGCACAGTTTCATTTTTGCCTGACTGACACTTCTGTTTTAGAATGAATACTCATATAGAAGTAAGATGTATATCAATGGACCAGATCAACAACTGATGAGTGCATTTGTCAAGTTTGATGTAAATAAAATGAACTGGGTGGGGTTTAAGTTAATGTATACGTATGAACACTTACAGTAAATGAATGCTCCTGTTATATTTGTAAAGGTGCTTTTATTGTCACATACACATACTGTAAATGTGTTGGAAAAAGGTTGGTTTAAAGCATAAAAAGCTTTTGTGGATACATGGTCAACATCCAGTTCTCAATTGCTTTTGAGGTGCTTTGCCCATGTCTCTTCTCCCTTCATCCCTTTATCCCTTTATCCTTTTCTCTCTCTCTCTCCCTCCTCCTCTCCTCAATCTCCCGAAGTGACACATGTACAGGGTTGTTCTGCCATAGGCAGCAACGCCAATTACATTATATTCAATATAGATGCACACTAATGTTTTATTTTCAAGATTTTCTATATATTTCAAATTTGATCCATGTGATGAGCATTTGTGTCTTTATTCTGAATGGAGCCCAGATATGCATCGTGGCATGGGGGCTATAACAGCGATTTTATAATTTGTTAAATTACAATTGAACCCTAATCTAACATGCCTGACAAATAAAATACATCATTGTTTTATTAACAACGCATGCAATCAAAAGCAGAAATCCTTACTTTAGTGACTGACGCCTTAAGAATGAATTCTCCCCAATTTAAAAGGGATTTGAGTCACAGCGTTTGTTCTTAACAAAACGTAAAGTGTCACTGGTGCCAGGGATTAAAGGAGAGGATTCACCCTCAGCCTCTCACCTGATCTCCTGTTCATTTCACCTGTGTTCTCCCAAGCATGTCTGATGTTGTTCAGTCGGTCGCCATCAATCCTCTCCGCGCGCGTTGACAGCTTCAGACGACACGCTATAAAAACCAAATGTGTGTCTTTGTTACTATGGAGCACAATGGTGATGGTGTGTGTGTGTGTGTGCGTTGTCAACTCAGTTATGTGCCAGTAATCTATAATAGCCGGTAATAATAGAGATGCATTAACATCAGCATCTGTTTTACTAAACACACACACACAGCTCCTTATTAATAGCTATATTGTAGAGCCTCTTTGCTTTCTGATACAGCAGATAAAAGTATTACTTGTATGTCAGGTGTGATGTAGTTGTCCAACAATCACATGGTCTTTTGTGGTACTCTTATATTTCTATTGAGGAAAACATATAGGCTTTAATAGTGAACGTTCACCAACTGTAGCATGGCATGAGGCTGTAATTGTGGCTACCTGCCCAGTGTACATGCGGTGGGTGGATGCTTTGCCCATCACAGCAATCATCCACTCTTATTAAACGTCCTTGTAGACATCAACACAGAATCCCCTGCGATCTCCAGGAATACTGCCTTGTATCATACACCATGGAACCCCTGTGGCGCAACAGGCAAGCGCTTCAGACACATTTCTCCTTTAAAGTCAATAATACTCATTGAACGACTGGTGCTCACTTTCAGTATAAATGAAAGCATTACCAAGATAACAGTGGCACACAAAACCTCAGTCAAGTCAAGGCCTACAGGTAACATGTAGGCCTAGCGACACATATAAGGGAAGCTGCAAATCCAATTTACTCTTGTACCTGGAATTATTGTACCTTTAGGCTACTGCATAGCCATTCAAGACAGATTGTATCTGATGTTTGCCATGTTAGAGAACCTTAGACGTTACTGGGTCCTGTCAGAGACAGGGATAGACTGTGAGCTGATGCTGCCTATTCTGGACTTGTATTCATCTCCAAGACCCCTTCAGAAGATAGATATGTTCTTATAAGATAGATATATTTCAACCTATCTCTATGATTTCAGCACACATGCATTAGTCATTATGAAGACAAGATCATGAAAAATGTACATCCTATTAAATAAGTGTAAACAAAACCTGCCACAAGTCCTCCCTGACGTCTGAACAGGTCGTTGGCGTGCGTGGATCATGGAAAAGATGACTTGCGTGCTACACAGCCTCATTGGACCAAAGAAATAGCCTCGACACCACTGACCTTTGCGTGATAAATTAGGTCCCTGAGCAGGCATTCAGCATTACGCTGCACATTCATTACGAGCTCACCATGAGCCATGAGGCTCAGCAAGCGCTATATTACTGCACATTGGGTGTAGGTATCAAAACGCCATGAACCGTGAACTTCCCTACTGGGTTTGGAAGGTGACTCCTTAAAGCCGCTGGAAGTGAAGCATCTAAAACACATCACAACAAAGTTAAACAATCGCTTTAACTGAGAGTTTCACAGACTTTAAAGAGTCACTCCCAACTACAAAAACCGCAGCTAAAAAAAAAAACACCTCGTAATTGGCGGGAAGGCCGAAGTGGCTGTAACCTGTAGAGAGAGAGGGGATTGGTGGGAAGTTGTGTTTGGCGTTCTGTGTGTGTGTGTGGGGGGGAAGACGACTAATGATTTCCTTTGGGCAGCTGGAGCAAGACGCAAGGGAGCAGGCGTGATGGAGTATAGGGTTGGAGAAGAACCGGTGTGTGTATGTGTGTGTGTGTGTGTGTGTGTTGGTGCGTGTACTAGTGGAGGCGGCAGCCGTCCTGAGAGACTCATTTACGGAGGCGTTCTGCTCCGAGACGACGGATGCCACCTCCTCTCAGAGCCAGATCAATGTCTTGGTCTAGCTCTGTGTTTATGGCTCTTCTCTGACATTCCTCAGAACTGTCAAACTACAGACGAACAGGGAGAGAGCACCCACACATACACACGGCAGAACGTTCCAGATTTGTTTTTATTATCCTCCCTGTGTTCACTGTTTGTCTCTCCATCCTTCTTTTAATTCAGCCCTCATTACATGTCGCCCAACACAATAACTCCCTGTCTGACCTCCGTTTATCGAGCTGTCTCTGTAACTCTGTAACTCTGAATCTTGACTCTTTTGTATCCCCCTTTGATTTTACATTTCTATTAATCCAGCTTTTTAGTTTTTTGTTGTTGTTGTTTTGTCCCTATCAGGTGTAATGGCGAGGGAGGAAGAGGCTGGTGATTATTATGGTGTCCTGACTCTCCTTGGCCCTGTTCATACTGGAGATAGACGGTAAAAAATGTTTTGTCCTCTCCTGAGATGTGTGCTGTGCTGGGTAATTTAGATGATGTAGATCAAGGTGGTCATTTTCCACTAGGAAACATAAGCTACTGAGTTTCCCAGAACAAAATCAGGACACACAAGCTCCCCTAGTGGAAATGGTGATGCATTACAAGTCACTACGCAGGATGTTCAGGCCACAATTGAGGCTTAATGTAGCCTATAAGATTGTTTTTCCAACAGCAAATACAACAGGCGTGTATGTCCACCAGTAAAAACATTGTACATAAATGTAAATGGGTTGTTGTTTGTCCATTTTTATAACAGCAGGGTTTTCAAGAGGGAGAACATCTGCTTTCCAAGGTGTAAATGAGATTGTGGTTTGGGAAAGGCAGCAGACACAGAGCCTGCAGGCTTGATAAATGGCTAACGAAGCCTGTGTTCCAAAGAGCCCATGACATATGGCAAACAAACACGTGCATGTGTACTCGTGCACGAAGCCGAGCAGACAGAAAGGCAGCGGGCTCAAATGCATTCAAGTAGAAACGTACACACGCATGCACGCACGCAGACACACACTCACACACTCGAGTGCACACACACACACACACCCACACACAATCACACGCACACACGCCCACATACACATGCATACACACATGCATATATCTCCAGGCCTAAATCCCGAACAGGAGCAACTCATGGTGAATGTAAAACAACTGAATAGAAACATGAATCTTCTTTTACAATAAAACAGTTTTACTGACAAGATAATAACTAAGATTTATTTAAACATTCAAAGACTAATTTAACACTTTTTATGCAAATGGTTATCAAGTCTGATGCTATTTTTCCATAATTCTAGACTGTTGACTTTTACAGCATAGGACCAACAAGACACACGGAGGCACCACGCCACACCACCTGCACTTTGTGCACTAGCATGTTGAGCTGTCACAGAGTACTATTATAGTATATTGCAGAATATATTGCAATTATGCTGAAATATATTTGTAAATGCTATTTTGTTGTTTGTTTTGCATCTACATTTAACATTTAAGTGTATTGTAATACAACACTTTACTTAATTGAAATTAGTGAGAATGTTCTTGTTTTTTGCCCTTGGAAGACAGGCTAACCTCATTAGCCACTGAACCCTCTCTTATTCTACAAATTGACTGTATGATAATCCTTTTCTACAGTATGGACATGGCTATAGTGAATGATGATGCCTCCTGTGGTGATTCGTGATATTTATAGCCAACAGCAATGATAGCAACAGATGCTGTCATTGTTAAAAGAGACATGATAGGACACTCACAAGTCTCACATAGATGCACACACACACACACACACACCAACATGCACACACACACCAACAAGCACACACACCCGCGCAAACGCACACCCGCGCACACGCACACACGCGCACACACACACACACACACACACACACACATACAAGGTGATTTATCCAACATATGAGAATGAGTACAGTGATCTTTGGACAGATGGAAGTTTTTCTTTGATTTCTATAATAGTCCATCGTTCTGTGACATTAGTCAGACATATTGTAACACAATAGATGTGGCCTGTTGTGTTGGTTTCTCTATACTTTGTCGACCAAGATGCAGGTCAGCATGTGCACATCATCTCTCTACAGCATCTGACACTATGTGAATATGAAGATTTTCTTTTTCCTTTTTTGCACACTGATTTGGTGAAATATGTTGCCACCTATACCGTGTAAGATGTACTTTAGTTGTATATATGTAGCCTAAGGTACAGTTGTAAGCGAGACTCACCCAGGTAGCTTTGATAAATGGACATAGACATTGAGGTGAGTGATTTTGACTGGAATGGTTCTCTGAGTCCTGTTATGTTTCTCTCTTCACTTAACAGCAGAGGCGGAAACCGCTTGCCGCTCTCTCTCTCTCTCTCTCTCTCTCTCTCTCTCTCTCTCTCTTTCCCTGTCTCTCCCTCTCTGTGTCTAAACTGGGGTGAGTTTCTGGACACGCTTTGCCACCCATTCACACTTTACTTTCCATGTCACTCACACTGAACCCGTACCACGCAGAGCCCAAACATTGTCTTTCCAACCGACAAGCTTAAAAAACACCTGTCAAGCCGACCGAATATGTGCACACTCAGCACATACGTAGACACGCATGGTAACCCCCCTTTCCCCCCTGATTACACACACACACACACACTTGCATCTAAACACAAAATCTTGAATTGGTTTCAGTAAATGTCGTTGAACAGACACAGCTCACTAATGGTACAGTAGATGGCTGTTGAATGCTGCTGCATCTCATCAAATTAGCCGTTAGTTTAGTTTTGTGTGTGTGTGGGTGTGCACGAGTGTGTGTGTGATTTTTCTACTGTTCTCCTCACTTGGAGATCATTAGAGAGCATCTCTGCTATAACTGATCCCTGTAGAAAGAGAGCAGGTAGAAAAAAAGCAGCAATAAAGAGTTTGGGTTACTTTCCTAGCTTTAGAGTCAACAGCAGTGACATGTCTGTGGTGCATTCTGCTTTATATGGGCAACACGCTGATACCACGCTGTGTGAGCAACACTGTCCAGGCGTCACGCCATCATTCGCCCGCTCAGCCTGTCCAGATCTTTATTGAACCCCACCCTCCCCCAGGGTGCGCTCTGATATCTTTCTGTCGCTACTCCGCCACACAGCTGTGATGTAATCCCACCATTGAGTGAATGTGTGTGTGTGTGTGTGTGTGTGTGTGTGTGTGTGTGTGTGTGTGTGTGTGTGTGTGTATAGGCCCATTACATGTGATAAGCTTGGACTGGTGTGAACACAGGGAGGCATCAACACTGGTGCTAATTAGCAGTGTATGGCTACTCTATTGTATTCACATGGGAGAGAGGATATACTGTACTGTCTGCATGGTTTATTAAAGGGGACATATTGTATGCTATCTCTACTGCAGCACAAGCTTTGACCAAGCTGCTCACGGATACAGTAGCCGGACGTTCACAACACAGACCACTTTTCACATTCATGGTAACTGTTAAGATAATGGTAATAATAGTCACCATAGCATTAACATCAACACAGAGCTCCCAAGATGTCTCGCACTAGAGGAGAGAAACAGACCCTTCTGCCTCCACGTGTTACCTGAAAACAGACAGGAAACTTAACCTGTGTGTGTCTGTGTGTGTGTGTGTGTGTGTGTGTGCGTGTGTGTGTGCGCGTGTATGTGTGAGCGGCAAATACTGTACTGTAACTACGGGAGCTTAAAATGTGGATTCTTTAGTCTTGCTCACCCCGGTAACATTCTCTGCTGAGAGTTACAGGGCTAATAAAACTGCTCTCTGGTCCTCTGGATAGATATTGGCAACACTGTACATCCCTGTTTGCTTTCCTGGCTCACACACACACACTTGCATGCACGCTTGCAAGCACGCACGCACGCACACACACACGCATGTGCACGCACACACACACACACACACACACACACACATACACACACACACACACACACACACACACACAAACACGTGCAGACACTTTCTATCTGTCATACATTTCTCTACAAACTCATATTCAACCACCCTCAGGGGTTTAGTTAAAGCTTATTAAGGTTTATATTCATGCTTTGGCGTGTCATCTATAGTGATTTAGGTCTGAATCAGGCCAAAAGCAGAACCCAATTTGTCTGTATAATGAGGAAACAGAGTGGGGTTTTCACGCCTTCTTCTGTCGCCCAGTGACACGGACTGCACGTTGGGCTAACCTCATCGCCAGGAGGACATTAGCAAACATGCACCCTCCCCTCCCCCCAAAATGGAGATGTGCTCGGCATGACATATCTACGTGCATCTTAATGCTGGCGTGTCAGAATGCCGTCTGCTCTGGTTGAGCTGATTGCGCTACAGCAGTGTCACATTGTTTCACCTTGAGAGCTTGCTGGCTGTCCATGCATTATTCTGCATGGCGCTATTAGAGCATGCATTAATTAATGTCAGTTTTAGTTACAAATGGAGCTTGCCAGAGTCCTTGGCTTGCCTCCCAAATAAGCAGTCATCCTGTCACTTGCTGTGTGGTAGACAAACAACCTTACAAGTCTAAACTGTGGTAGAATCACATAAGGTTGAATTAATTTTACACTAAAGGCAACTTGCTGCTGTCCATCCTGATATGGTAACAAAAGCAACTACCATCTAAAATCTCAGAGGATAAAATAAACCTCTGCTTAAAAAAGAACTCAAGGCACATTTTATTAGAAAACTTTATGCACTGCTTCTGAGGTTCGTCGATCCCCCCTTTCCTGTCGAACGCGACGTATCATTGGGGAGACACAGAAACGCTATTAGCAAGTCTTCATTCACTGTGCCCCTCCCTTTCCTGGTGATTCAGCCCCAGGCAGAGGTGAATAGTCTGAGAAGAGAGAGCAGACTGATCATTGAGTCAGCGCGGTGAGATAGTGCGGTGGTTACCAGACCTTCTATGACATTCCACTATAACTGAACATTAAAGCATGCTTTTTTTAAACATACCATATAACATATAAATATGTACATTTCAATGAACAACATTTACTGTATAAAACATGTGGCCCTGTCCATGGTGCTGAAGACAAACTCGATAGGATGTATTCCTGGCATCAAATATTCTTTAAACTTCCATCTAGGGACCACATATATACTATATCTGTCATGTACCATGAGCCAAAAACCCTGTAAATATTCCATGCAACTTTAATAAACCAAGATATGCGTTTTACCAGCGTTTGGAAAAAAGACTTGCATCATTAAACCTACTCCTCCACCGAGCCTCCATGAATCCTATAGCATCACAGAAGTTGGTTTTCTTCCCATAGCAGGAATTTGGCTTTCAATCTGCCGGGCTGTGATTTAAATGAAAGTGAATTCCTGTCGCAACCTTGGGAAAGTAATTGGGTTATTTTTCAGTATATGCCAGAGAAAGTGAATTGTTGTAATCTACCTGCAATTTTCCTCCATTATTTCTGCTCACTTTGCATATGAACTAAAATACAGACAGACACACACACACACACACACACACACACACACACACACACACACACACACACACACACACACAGTCGAAGACTTCCTCTGCCAGTAGCAGAATTAGTTAGAGTACAAAAAAAGAAAAAAAAGACTAAAAGGTTTCGAAGACTGTCCTCAGGACTGAAGCGATTTATATCATCATAAAATGGGACATTTAAAAAAATAAATCCACTACTCTCAGAGATTGCCTCAGCCAGGCAATATAATTTAGCTTGGCTCATTGCTTAGCCGTGTCTAAGCCTGTCCTGAAGATTGCCTAGCGTGTATCCCCATGCTTGGTTATTGCTCTGGAATCCATTTTGTTTCTGCATCTTCCTTGGCACCGGCTGTGCCCTGCGGTTGGCTGCAGTGTGCTGAGCAAGGTGGAGCCACCTCTGCGGTGATGTGCACTGCATGCTCAGTGTGCCTCTAGCTCGCTGGTCCATTGAGCAGACATGGAGAATGGACACAGAATAATGTATGAACGTCTCCTCAGCCCCAGGTTAGCCTGCGAGAGACCAGAGGTGTGAGAGAGTTATTGCGCTGTGTGAGTGTCTGTGTGACCCGTTGTGGACTGGAGGAAACTGCAGATGTAACGAGAAAACACCCCGCGTTCAGACCAAAAATACCAACCAAAAATAATCAATTATTCACTCTCTGTATCTGTAACCTGTTTCTGTTTACATTGAATTGATAGCGGATGATAGGAAAGCATCACTTCACACAGCATTGACAGCATTCCAGGCCAGGGGTGAGTCATTTCATACTGTTTCATACTATTCCTATGATGGATTACATGGTGAGAAGAGCAAAGAGTGCCACTAGTGATCAGACACTCACTGAAGCACACCTGTGTCTAATTAGCCAGACAGTCTGTGGGGTTATTGCAGGTGGCTGAGTGAAGGATAGATAGGCTCATACATGGTATGATGCTTTAAAGTGCAACTTCACCCCAGCTCTGAGCCTGACTCCACCCTTTGCACAACTTTAAAAAATGCTTTTGTGATGACCCACAAGTGCACCAAGCCAGCAAGGACCGTGGATGGCTCATCTAACGCCATTTGTCTCAGTGTGGATCAACAACATTGTCCAGTATACATTCTAATCAACTCCATTATTAAAATGTTTTGGCCAATTATGGATGTAATTTACTGTAATGAAATCCCCGTGGATGTTTCATGTGCCTAAGTAAACACATTCGGGTGCATCTGAGTGCACTTTTATTGCCACTGAATAGTATTAGAGTGAATGAAGCAATCAGATCGCTGTATGTGCAAACAATGGGAGTCTGGTATATAAGGAATAATAGAACATTCTTCGGGCCTTGATGCTGAGAAGCAACATATGGCACTGTGGTAATGGGTTTGTTGATGCAATTAAATTACAGACAATTATATGGAAATAAACAGTGTTGATATTCAACCCACGAATCAGAGTTTTCCTTGGTGGAAATTATGATTCCACTGTTTTGGAAAGTTTGCAAGTTACCGAAGGCATACAAGACCCAGACATCAAGTCCCATCTTGTGATGTTCTGCCAGTTTGCAGTTAGCAAAACAACAGCCTCATGTACCCAAGATCCCTACACTATTTACTATAAATAAATGTCCATATGTTCCATAATTAATTCCGTTCACAAGCTGCACCAACAAACTGAAATAAACAGATTGATATCAGTACCGTCAATTGTAATATTTATAATTTAAGTAACAGGCATTGTAGTGAAATATTACAACATTGCTGTGTGGTTGTGGCAAAACATAGATTTGCCATTTTATCTTCACTAAGGCTATTCTCTGCCTTACTTGGAGACAGCTTTTCTTTGCTTCAATGCTTTGAGAATAGCTTTTAGTGACGCTTTTAAAACCAGGAGTGAATTGCACATTTAGTTGTCAAATCGTCTCTTGAAATTAGTAAAGCCCTTTAACCATACAGCTTTGTGAAAAAGCCCAAAGTTCATGATTATTTTATTGACTGTTATTTGAAGTCATGTATTATGCAAAGGATGGAAGTGTGGACTAGTGAAGAACCTTTGTCTGTTCCCTAGCGCTTGTGTGTGTGCGTGGGTCCAAGTGAGACCAATACAGAGGCTGTCTCCATGGTGGAGGGAGTGTTTCTGTGGATAGACAAGGAAACAGAGACGGAAGGGAACCAGCAGTCAACACACTGTGCCTGGCGGCTTGATTTTCTCAACCACAAACACAAACAAAGAAATGCACAAAGGGCTGTACATGTGTCAGGAACGAGCACATTAAATAATGTAGCAGCTTTCCTCTCTCTCATTTATTGTGTTTCAGAGATTAGGAGTCATGCCAGACTTACCAGCGGGAGAGAGATAGAGGGAGAGAGAGAGAGAGAGAGTGAGTGAGTGAGTGAGTGAGTGAGTGAGTGAGTGAGTGAGTGAGTGAGAGAGAGAGAGAGAGAGAGAGAGAGAGGCAGAAGGAGAGGGAGAAGGAGAGAATGTCCCAAACAAACATATATTCTATAGTTTGTCACACACGTGCGCGCACACACACATGCGCACACACACACACACACGCACACACGTGTGTCACGAATGTTGCACTTGTCTCTGTGACGATGCTTTCTAAAATTAGTGCTTGCATGGACTCAAGCGGCAGGACAAATTGGAGTTAATGGAATAGTTTGCCTAGCTGTCTAGAGTAGGTGGCAGAGATGGTATTAATGCTGTCAGACAGACACACTCAAAGAGGCATGCTGGTGCCCTCAACAACCCCCAATAGGTTTACAGTAAGTGAATCCTTAATTTATTTTCACACAGTGAAATAACAGTCTGTTCTCTTTGTCTGCCCATATCTCACTGTTATCCTTAGCCCCTCTCTTTTTAAGGGTTACTGTAAGGGTGCTGGGAAGAAAGACTGTAGAGAATAGGGAGGTTGCTGTCTATTTGTATTTGTATTTGTATGTTTGTGAGTTGCAATAGGTGAACCCCACATGACGCCTGCACTACGTATATATGTCCTAGGGGTAGCAAATGGAATTATGGCGTACACATGCATTAGGGAGACTGCCAAGGCAGTTTATTTGCTTGTAAAGCATTCCATTCAGTCATCTTGGCAGACCTGCGACTATAGCCTTGCCTAGCTGGAGTCATTCCTCTGTGATGTGTATCCATGCAGGCACATTTGGGCTTATATTATGACGCTGCAGAACAACACCATAGAGGGATTTTTCTTCTCATTGCTGCTTAAGCTTTGCAATTCAGTTTTGGTTTTATATACTTTATGGTTTGAGCAGGTGTTGTGGACCAATAACATGTCAAGATAAGTTGTATTCCAATATGTATATTGACTTTAACATCTGGAAGATGCTTGGCCAATAGAGTTATCCTCTAACTATTGTCACAAGGCAACAATCTGTCAGTAAAGTACACACCTGACTGGACTTACTGTATACAGTATATTACTATACTACCCAAATATTTGGGTCTTCCAGGAAAACTGAATAAATCACATTTCATGGTTTTGGCACAGGGCAGCTTGGCAAATATAGAGCAACAAACCATATTATTGACTAACATGTTAATGGCCTTTGGTCATGAAGCTGAAGCATGCTGTCAGATGGCTTGAATAATGTGTTTCAATTCATGGTTTGCAAACATTTGACATTGCTGAAACACATTCATTGCAGCAAACCTCTTAAAGTATAAATAGGATTCATGTATTGCTTTAAGGGATTGTATTTGTATTTGTATTTGCATTGCATACACACACTATTGCAAACTACTGATTAATTTAATAATGTCTTATTTAACAGGTGATATAGACTCTAATGAGGCCAGGTTAAATTATTTTCCATGTAGGCTATATACTGTATGTATTTGTATTCAAAACCTTATTACACTTATGACTTATTACACAATACAACTCTATTACGTAATGATTCCTTTTCACCAAATGGGTGAGGTAGCTTATGTGTTGGGAAAAATTAAAAATATTAATGTTTTACATGACTGTAGAAAACCTGAAATGTAATTTACATTTTAACACATGCATCCAACTATGGAGGACCAGGACTGCAATAAAAAATAAATACATATATAAAAGTATAAATAAATAAATAAAAGTATAAATAATTTAATGAATATAAAAATAATTGAAAAAGTAAATTACATTTATGTATAAAAAAGGCTATTTCTGTATTTTTACATGTATTTATGTATTTATTTGTGCATTTCTACATTTATTTATTTAATTATTTTACATACATTTATTTATTTTATTATTTTTACATACATTTATTTATTCTTAAATGTATTTATTTATACTTTTTTTTTAATGTGTTTATTTATTTATGTATTTCAACATTTATTTATTTATTTCCGTATTTCCACATTTCCTTGTTTTATTTATTTATGTATTTCCGTGGCCGTAAATGTTAAGAAGGTAGGCGGTCCTACCT
>JAODLL010001584.1:0-13038 GCA_026546735.1 Forbesichthys agassizii
AAATCAGTCAGCACGCCCACAGGCACATCTGGGTGTCCCCAGGGCCACTGCTCTGACCGAGCTGTGAAAGCTGGTTACGGGAGGGCGGGTGTCTGCCTTGTTCCCTACTGCAGCAGCGACGGCACGCTCGCACAGGGACTGGCTCTGAATTATGACCCGTCATTGTTTCTTATCTATTCCAAAGTTTGGGCTTGGCGGTCCATAGCGATAAGAAGGAGAGAGCGAAAGACACAACCCCAGACAATGTTATCAGCTCAACTATAGTATTTTGCATGTGAGAAATAATATCAGTAATATTTCTATGATTGTCAGGCAGATTAAAACAATATGTTGTTTGCATTCTTGCAGACCTCTCCACTTCCGGCAGTCTAAACCAAATGATGCTGTATTACAGCTGATTGTATTACTTTCTGCTCATTTGTCAATAGAGTTTGCATTTATAGTCCTCATTTGTCAATGTGAGAATCTGCCAAGCCAATCTATAAATTGTATTTTTAGGGCCAATGTGGTTTTTGCTCCAATCAGTACTGCCTCTACGTCTTGGCCTCAGGGCTGCCTTCAGCACCCCTGGGATGCACTTGGTACCAGTGCCGACGGTTGCCGGGTATCAGCGATCATTCCACCCTATTTGGGCAAGATTTGATATGCCGCAGGCCACAAGTCCGTGTCACTCCCATACAGTATGGCCTCTTCCAACTGGTCAGTCTGAAAGGGACAGATGTACTTCCACACAATGCCATTAGCCAATTTATATTAGCAGGAAGGCTTAAAGAAATTATACATTAATCAATTCACATTGTTCCTCAGGGCTCTTCTAAGTGGGCTGAAGTTAAAGCTGTAGTCTGGAAACGGGATAGAGCACAAGCAATGTTATCACCACATATTTGTAATGCAATTCTAACATTCCTATTTCTGTCTTGTCCGTGTGTGGTGTTTAAAAGTGAATCTAAATCAATGGCTACTCCTAATTCAGCTGTGGCAAGAGATTATTAGGCGTTAGATTCTGTACATGTATCTTCAACTCTTAATAGATATCGCTTGCTTGTTTTTCTATATCACACCAATATTGTCCTGCATCTTCATTTGTGGCATTTCTTATGCTGATTATTATCACCATGTGTCCCTGTGTGACCAGCCTCCCCTCAAGTGTCTTACATTATATCTACTGTTTGCTTTTGGCGGTCTAAATGCTTATATTTGCAGTTAGTATGATAATCAGAGTGCTGATAAGATGTGTGTGTGCTACAAGGTTGCAATAGATTTCTGCATCTATGCTTTAGTCAATACTAGACCCAAGAGTCTAAAAAAGAGCCCACATTCTGCTCACACCTAAATATTTGGTGATCAGTTGGTTTCTTCTGCGGGCTTGAGACGAATGACCTATAAATTGCGTCAAACCCACGGTATGTGTTCTTATTATATAGTGTCATACAAAGTCTGGTTTACCAAGTGGGAGTTACAAAGTCTGGTTTACCAAGTGGGAGTTAGTAGTTAGCAGTTTATAAAGGTTGATTTTAGACCAATAAAACATTAGTACATAAAGATTATATCTGATTTTGGCTGAGGTTTCTTGATCCTCTCTGGAATTCAAGAAGCCAAATGTTTCTCTTCTTTTGTCCAAGTTCTCACACAGTCAGTATTCACATGTGACATGTGACAGTGGAAGAGTGTTGCCTCCACCTTTAAGTCATCTCATCACTGTACACAGCTAGTTGTTTAATATCTTCCTTGTGGCTGTCAAGTCTATTGTTTTAGTAGCATCAATACAATGTTGTGCTTTTAACCCTTTTTGGACCAAAAGTTGATGCAGAACTTCATTAAAATGTTCGCCAAGCATGCCTTACTCAATACTAATAATATTAATATTAAGCTGATTTTCATAGCAAACAATGGCAAACATGACATATCCACTATCCAGCATTAGTCTCAGTATGCTCACAACAATATTTACATCTCCACTGTCCCTCTAACGCCATATATATGACCTTGCATTTGTTTTAAATCATGTACACTGGTGAGATGGAGATCCAAAATAATTTTTATATTTAGTATTATTTTTCCTGCCATAGAGGTAGTACACACCTGCATCTACGCTGTATAATGTTAACTATATTGGTTTTGAAAATGATAAATACATGCAAATACTGCATCTAATCATGTTTATTAACACAGGAGGAGCCAGACGAGGAAGAAAATATTGTTGACCTGGAAATGCTGAAGTCACGGTCTAATCAGAGAGTGAGTTACCACACACACTCAGGAGAGGGTATGATGCCAAGGAGGAGTAATTCACTTTTTTTACTTTGCTAATTTTCCCAGTCAAAGACTGCACCTATTAAGCACATCTCCCAAATGATTTCTGAGGATAATAATTAAATTAATTAATTAATTAATTAATTAAATAAATAAATAAATAAATAAACAAACAAACAAACAAATAATAATAACAATACTATTTTGGTGATAACTCTCGTTAGAGAGGGTTGATTTATAACATTCCACAAAAGGTACTCCCATTGTATATAGAATAGTATGTGGTTGTCCTGTCCCTGACAGGAACCAGAGCCGTCCTTTAAGCCTGCCTTGGTGCTGGAGTCCAGGGTGGACGCCACAGAGTGGAGCCTGGAGGTAGAGCGGGTCCTGCCCCAGCTGAAGGTCACCATCAAGACAGACAACAAGGTCAGCAGGAGCCCCCTCACTGGCAGGCTAGCATGCTAGTGGCTAGCACAGCTGTCACAGGATGACACTCCCAGACCGTACATTCAACTTCCATACAAGACACTACTGATAGCACTAAGTATATGGTAAGGTGCTACTTCCGTTCTGTAAGCGAGACAGTTCCATGACAAGCTCCAGTAGGGGCACACTCTTCCACTGCCCTTTAGCACCCCCAGAGCACATCAGTCTGCCACTCTAACTTCTGTTAGAAACTAAACTGAGAGGCTGTAGCTGGAAGGGTAGATAATGGTGTGTGCATGTGTGTGTGCATGTGTAGGACTGGAGGGTTCATGTGGATCAGATGCACCAACAGAGAGATGGCATTACATCTTCTGTCAATGAGGCTAAGGTGGGTTTCTGTGTTTGTTCTTCTGTTGGCATGCCTGTGGCTCTCTGACTCCCCCTGCTGGACAAGATCAAGCAAAGCACCAACACTGCCAGACAGCTGCAGCCACCACAATTGCGAGTACTGTTCATTGAAATTGAGTCTACAAAGCACAAGACCTGTCTGCGCACTATGCATACTACTAATAATAATAATTAGTATTATTATTAGTATTAGTAATTAGTAAGTAATTAGTCATTATTAAATATTAGTAATACAAATATTGATAATAAGAGACAAACAGTAGTTAATAGGTGGAGAGAAAGAGAGGAGTTGAACAGGCGAAGGCGAGCTGAAAGAGTTGAGTTTTGATAGCCTGTCTTGATGGTCCCAGGGTGCCTGTCTGTCAGATGTGGCTGGGGAGGGTGTTCCATATAGTGGGTGTTGCATCTGAGTACAGTAGCCTCTATATGTACAGTAGGCACTATGTGTACAGTAGCCTCTATATGTGTACAGTACAGCTGGCCCTGTGTGTACAGTAGCCTCTATATGTACAGTAGACCCTGTGTGTACAGTAGACTCTATGTACAATAGGCCCCGTGTGTACAGCAGGCTCTATATGTACAGTAGGCTCTATGAACAACAGGCTCCGTGTGTACACCAGGCTCTATATGTACAGTAGGCCTTATGTGTTAGGGTTGGATACCGAACTCTGTACTTTTTAAGAGTACTGACCGAATTACGTCGGTACTACAGAGTACCGATTGAGGTAAAATCAATCGGTACCATAGAAAAGAGAGAAACGCAATTGAGATTACATCATCCCTGCACAGCCTGCAACTTGTTTAATGTTCAACACAATCACGGGTACGGTGAGCCAAAAGCAATCACAGGTTTACCTTTTTTTCTGTACTTTACTCCCACTTTTGCTCATACTCCAAGTTTCGTTCATAGAGGGTTACATTTATCTGGCGCGAAAATAAATGTTTGCTGTGCCTAGGCTAAAGGAGTTTCCACTCTCGAGTCTTCATGCTCAAGGGATTAATACATTTTTACTTTACCGCGTTGTGCATCTATTTATCATTCTGGAAGTGAAGCGTAATATGCACGATCCCAACAAGGGGACCCAGTCCATGGCGGGGACCCAATTGAGGGCACAACACTGCTTCCAGCTATTGACAAAACCTGCCGGGTGTTTGTGTAAAACACTATGTAGTTGCAGTTGAGACTGGATCAGTGCAGTGAGATAAACAGACCGCTGTAGAAGCGAACACAGCAAACTCTTGCAGTGGCATGATGAGAGAGCAGGAATTAGGTCACATGCGCACACGTCTCCGATGTAGAACAGGTGAGATCAAACTAGGCCTATTGTTTATAGCAGCAATATTTACAACGTCCTCGTTTCAGATTTAACCCTATAGGCTACAAATAATGTCCCTATTGAAAGTATGCCATGATAACAAACTACTGTATTCTGCTTCAGAGAACGTAGTTGAAATTAATACACAGCGTACAGTAGGCTACTAGCAGGGTAGCACTGTTCAATAATGCTTAAATTAGGCTATAGGCTAAAGCAGAACTCCTAAAACAAATTTTTGGTAAAGTTTTTTTCCATAGGCAACATTAAATCACTGTAATGTTATTACACAGGGTAAAGTACAGAAAAAAGGTACCGTTGCTTAATGGTACCGAATTCGAGGTACCGGCACCGGTATCGATTCTAATGTAAACGGTATCCAACCCTACTGTGTGTACAGTAGGCTTTTCTGGGTACAGTAGGCTCTGTGTGTACAGTATGTCGTATATTGTCTATCTAACTTCTGAGCTGTACATCCTGCGGGCCCTTGTGTTCTTGATGACACTGTCACATCAGCTGTGCGTGCGTGCCCGTGTGTGCGCGCATGCCCGTGTGTGTGCGTGTGTGTGTGCGTGTGCAGGGCTACCTGGGTAAGCTACAGGAGGAGATCAGTAAGACTTTGGAGAAGGTGAACAGCAGAGAGAAATACATCAACAACCAGCTGGAGAGCCTGGTCCAGGAGTACCGCCAGGCCATGGGCCTGCTGAGCCAGGTGAGACCACCACAGTGGTCTCTGAGCCACGGCCCACAGAGATCACACCTGGATAGTTCACACACACTCACACACAGACACACACACTATGTAAACTGTGATGGAAGTTGGCCTCATGTGTAGTGTAGTGTTGAGCCCTGCTTGCTTCATTACAAACATAACAGACTGAGAGAAATAAAACTATTAAAGGAAGTAAAGAAGTAAAGAAAGAAAGAAAGAAAGTAAGAGAGGCAGGCTGAAGTACAATACATCCTACTAAACCAGTTCAAAGTGGGTGTCAAGGCCCTAAAGGGCCACAAGGTTCTCTTGGCAAAGGCTTGAATCAACAAGACGCAACATTTTGAACCAGCGTTTTGTAGTATTATCTTCAGTGTTGTATATGGTTAGTTCTAAAAGCAATCGTTTTGATGCTATGAAGTGAACCACTGCCCTGTGTCATCCAGGTGACAGATCAGTACCAGCATGCTGGTGGGAAAGTGGCAGAGCGGACCAGAATCCTGGCAGAGGTCAGTTAGCTTCACCCAGCCTGGATGGCTGTACAACATATACACTGATTTATGACTCATGAGATTAAAATGTAATAGTGTGTCTGGAGGAGATACAACTGTGTGTGTGTGTGTGTGTGTATGTGTGTGTGTTCCAGCTTACTGAGGAGCTGGAGAAGGTGAAGCAGGAGATGGAGGAGAAAGCCAGCAGCATGTCTGATGGAGGTGAGATGCTTGACTCTATCTCTAACCCACTCTAATATTCATACATGCAACATTGTACTAATGTCTAAATATACAGTATTTGTGGGACATGATTAAATCTCTATGTATATATTAAGAGTCTGTAACCATTTGTGTTGAGATAAGAGAATCCTGCAGCATAAAGAAGTGCAGGATAAATGTGCTACATGCTGTAAGTGTAAACATAATTAGACAAAAACCCTAAACTAGGCTAAAACCTGAATAAGCTTTGAATCAACACAAGGCAATAACATAAAGAGCAGCTCTAACACTGGTAGAATGAAGCAATCATTTGCAAGGGGCTAGAAATAGCCAGGTCAAGTAGCTGCTGGTTAGTACGTGTGTGAATATGCAACCAAAGCTTCCTTGCTGCAGCTCCTGTGGTGAAGATCAAACAGAGCCTGACCAAGCTGAGGCAGGAGGTGGTGGAGATGGACATCCGCACGGGCGTGGTGGAGCACACCCTGCTGCAGGCCAAGCTCAAGGAGAAGTCAAACATGACCAGGGACATGCACGCTACACACATTCCTGAGGCCACCATCTAACCAGTGGTCCCATGAGCCTCTGCTTTCACTTTGCTCATACGCGCAAACACACACACACGCAGGCAGGCAGTAATAAACTATGAACTGCTACTTTTCCCTGCTGAAATGTAGGCACACACATACATAATTAAACGTGTGCAGTTTATTCTAAATTATAAAACTATGAGAAATAATAAATATAATGAAAATATATAAACGTATATGGGTTGTCATTTTAGGGAAAAACTATTCCACATTGTTTTTTTTATGTTATATTTATATTAGCTTTTAAAAGTATTGTCTGACTTGTTTTATACATTTTCTGTATGTTTTTGATACAAATATAATATTGTCTATGAAAGATAATTTGTTGTCTGTTCTAATTTGTGAATGTTACATGAATGAACCATTACCTCGAAAAGGTCAAGTTTATGTTGCCTGGTTCTGGTAAGACCATCCAGATTTTGCAAGCATCATCAACATAGCCCTATAAACGTGTGGCAATAATGTGCAAATATAAATCCCTTTATGTACTTGCTGGCCTAGTTGCTTACTTCACCCTGGCCACAATAATACTAATTATTATTTTTATTGTTATTATTATTATTATTATTATAAATGAGTGACAAATGAGTGACACAAAGAATAGTCTGGCTGTCATAATACTTATTTAGCAAAGGACGCATTTCCTTGTGGAAGAAAATGTAATATCTTACAGATAAAATATAGTACAGTTACAGTAGAATGACCCGGGGGGCGGGGCTTTCTTCAGTATGCGAAGCTGTCCGAAGTTGAAGGAACTTATCCGATAGTCTTCCTTTCGCTTATATTTTCTAGAAGTATTGTCTTGGTGAAGAACAGTCAAATAGAGTGCAATTGTTAATTTTAGTTAGTATATAGTCAACTAGTTATTATGATTGCTCTGCAGAAAGAATCAAGCAGGCATATATAAAGCTGTGAGTATGAACTATTCTCTAATATGCTTGGCTGTGCAATATGTCAAGGCTTGAGGTTTAAAAATACAGTTAAAAAAACTAATAGAGATAGATAAAATATAATAGTAATATTCGATAATGAATACATTCCAAATGAGTTGTTGTACAGTAGCCTACAGCACGTTTTTTATGAAGTTTTTATTTGTCTATCGTCGTCTAAGATTTATCAACGTTGTCACATGATTATGATATTTTACAAAATGACGCTTGCGATATTTTCACATTCGGAAATTGGGTAATTATTATGTTTTATTGTCTGATTGTCTGATATTGTTGACTGAACCGGGGGATGAGGTCCTATGTCGACGCCATCATGACCCGCCCTACTCTGCCTCTGATTGGCTTGAGGGATACAACAGATGCACTTTGTGCTTTGTGTAGAACCAGAGCCAGAGTAGAACAACACAGCAATACTAAAACAACGATGGGTGGGTGGGTCATTATGGCGTGGACCAAACGGTGGACCTGGTGTAATGGTTTGATCCGCTACCCTGTTTCCTGGTTACGTAGTTTCCTCCAGCATCACTAACTCCAGCATCACCGACTCCAGCATCACCGTCATTTACGGCATGATGAAAATGCCTATACGATTTAATTTAATTCAATCCGTGTATCATTCGTTCTTTCCATATTCAATTTAGAGTCAAAAATCGAAAAATGAAATAACCATTCATAATGTCATTATTTGTTTTGGAATCTGAAACCAAAACACAAAAAACGGTTAAAAAAAGATTAAAAATATCTCCAAATCATAATATCTGATTTCTGTTTTGTCTGCTTGTTTTGATTGAGTAGTCAAATGTGGCTGTAATGTAGAAGTTATTTAACATTTTGTACATTCCGCTCTATAATAGTTAAAATTTAGGAAAGATATTTTCTACAAACAAAAAAAAATCACTTTTTTCTTCATCCTCCAGGTATACAGATGTGATTTTCATGTAACCATTAGTACTATAAATCTGAACACAATTTAGAATGTGAATGTGAGGAGCTAAATCTTTGTCAGTCACTGTCAGCATGTGTTCAGATAACGTATGAGGCCCCTGACACCCAGCATGCTTTGTTATCAGTTGTGGCCTATTTTAGTCTGGGAAGCTTGGAGTAGCAGCTAGGAGTGGTCCCACGATAGGGTGTGCTTTTCAGAAGCACCTGCACACATTTAAAGCTTTGACTTGAGTCATGGTTGACATGGCAATGCATTATAGTAAAGCCACATTATAGTATAATTTTGTCCTGTGTAATTGTTCTGATTATAAGAAGACATTTTCAGTAGCAGTACAGTTGAGTGTTTAATTGGATACATTGGTGGAGAGGACAGCGTTTTCTCCTATTATTCCACATTCACAGCTTTATTAATAGCATTCTCCTACATACTATATATTTATTTATTTATTTTATATATTGTGGTACACGGTGGGGAGCGGAAGACACCACACTACACAGAGGTACGTTTACTTCTTTTTATTGTACGTAATTAACTCGGGGGGAGGTCATCAGTCCGTTCCTTCAGGCGATTCCGTGGTCTTTGGTCCGGGGTCTCTATCAGAAAGGCAGAAAGGCAAACATCAATTAAGGGTAATCCAGGCTCAATCCAATATCCAGTTCTCTCTTCGTTCTCCTGCTATTCCGTCTCTTATCGCTAAATGCTCACAGTAGAGTCTAAAGGGGAGAGAGTAGCCCACTGACCTCCCTACTTGCTCTCTCCTGAAGGTCTGTTTTCCTTAGCCTTTTATTGGTGCTTCCTGGTGTGCTTGATTGGAAGATCGCTCACACCTGTGGCTTCTCCACTGGGTGAGGTATCTTTCTGGTATGTAGTGCCCTTGGTATATAGTGCCCCCTGTTGGCCAAGCCGGCACCCGACCTGGGGTAGCCGGGACGTCACAATATATATACTGTATATATGTGTTTGTGTTGGGTAGGTAACTTTTTAAATGTAATCCATTACAGTTACTACCAGACTAAAATTATAATCAGTAAGGTAATTTTTGCATTACCTACATTTAGTAACATCTAATTAGTTTCCATTACTTTTAGATTACTTCACGCATTAACATTGTTCTTTGAAATGCCATCCAAAGCAATTTACTTCCCAATCTTTCTGTTTTTATGACGTTTATGTTGCTCAAGAGATCCGATTAAGGGAGGACTTTATTTCAATTATTGTATTGACGTCAATGAATGGTAATAAGAGAACATCCAATTAATTGTTGCATTTTCTTCTGCAACCTTCCCTTTTATATTTGAAAGTAGTCCTGGAAATAATTATGTAATTTTTTTTTAAGTACCTGTAATCTGATTCCACTATTTTATCTGGTAACCGTGTATGGATTACAGTAACATTGATGACATTACAGTTTTTTTTTGTAATCAGATAACAAATAACGGATTACAAGTATTCAGTTTCTTCCCAACCATATATATATATATATATATATATATATATTGTGGTAATACATCGTGTAATCCCTGGTGCTCACTGTTTCTGGCCAGGATGGAGTTAACAGGATGTCTGACCTCACTGTCAGTCTTTTAGTTTGCCTTCGCTAGATTCAACTTTCACAGACTTTTTTGTGTGATGTGAATAGTGTGCACACAGGATCTAGGGAAGCAAAAAACTGTATTTTGGCTGGTCACAAATTTTACAACTGTGGTAAGACATTATAAATATGTGTTTGTTTGTGTTCTAGTGCAGTGGTTTCAGTAGTACTAGTGTGTGTGTGTGGGAGTAGATCAGATTCCTTCAGATCGGGCCTCTACTGTTTTCAGCTGTTGTGCTCAGAGTGAGCTCCTCAGGCGCTGCAAAGCCATAATCTTAATTTAGACAGTAAGTAGGGGGGTGAACGCCACCACGGTAATCACTGTATTGTTTTGAGTTTGAGTTCCTTGTTTTGAAAGAGTAATGTTATTGATATGCTGCTATGATATTCATAGTTACCTCTCACTTTATATTATCTCCCTGCTCACAAATGCTGCCTTGGAACATGTGTTTTATATCTCATGGCAAATCTGTCTTCTAGACCTTGTGTGTGAAAGACACTAACGGTGACTGCATCTTGTGTTCTCACACTCTGGAAGCCATTGTTCCTCATAGCAGTGGGTGGCCTGCTGGGTTTCTGGTTTCTGATGTGTTTCACAGGCAAAACAGAGGAGTTCTCCTTCTTTGACCCGTCTCATACGGGACAGAAATCACGTCTCACAAACATGTCTTTGTTCTTCTCTGGAGCCGTTACAAGTACGTCAACATCTATATTGCATCATAGCAAAATTATTAGTTATTCTGATTATCTGTTTTACAGTTCCTTTATCGTCACAGTACATTATTTATTTACAAATTGAATGACAAAACAATAATTCACACTGGCCTAAAGTAGTAACAGCAAATTGTGAATACTAGGACTGTGTTATTGTCTAATTCTACTGTTTTCAGCTTCACAACCTGATTAAGTCGGACATCTCTCATTACAATAACTGTGAGATTTTAAGTGCTTTTATTTTTACCGTAATTATGTAGTATGGTGTGAGTACTGAGCCTATAGTGTAGAACTACATTTACTGAGAAACAAAAGTCCTGCACCCATACGTGACATATGACAGACAAGTCACATTTATCTCTGCTTTACAACGCAAGGTAACATACCGTAACAAACCATAACAAACTATACATAACAAATGTATAGTTTACAAATTTGTAACACAAAATATGCAAATCTTTTCTGTGGTTTGTTTCAGGCTCACCAATCAAAGAGAGACGTACACGGGCCGACTACTCTGTCCAGAGGTACCCACAAGATGTATAGAAGTCCCATTATGAGCTACTGTTTAACATGATGTTACAATGTTATGGTGACGTATAGCATACTATTAAAAAACATATCAAATTTTATAACAAAGCATTATAGGTTTACTAAGCAGGACTCTCCATCCAGACCCTGATCCACTGGGTTTAACCCACTGGCTCCTCCTCCTCCCGCAGCCTCGGGCAATCACTGCTCTCCCCTGACTCCTCATACGTGTGCTACTCCTCGGACCGGGTCAGCGGCTCTACCTGCTCCTGCCGCCGCTCACCGCGCCTCCTCACCAACGGCTATTATGTGATGACGGAGGAGAGCTTCTCATGGGATGACCAGGGCAACATGTCTCTGACGCCGGCCACAACCAACATCTCCTACAAAGAAAACCCTGTCAGGTCAGACCTGGGGCTAACATCGACCAGTGCCTTGCTCAAAGGCACCACATTGTTATTTGTTGCTGCATGTCTAGAAACTGGTATAATATTCCCCTCACAGGCCAGACCACTAGTATGTTTTACTTTAAAACCTTGCATTTTAGACAGAGTATTACTGTTAGTATAGTATGGTGCTTTGGTCTTTAGCTTGTTGACTTCCACTCGGCCCAGTTCCTCATGCTATTTGGCCAGCAACTTGGTGCAGGAACTCTTTTGGAGAAGGCAGTAGAACTAGAGGGGTTTTGGCTGTCTGCCTGGACAGGACATGTGGCAGGCAGTGTGGCAGATGGGTCTGTTGTTGGGGGTCATTGTGTATAATGGGCTGAGGGCTGCTGCTATTGTTGGGTGGCCTTTGAGGCCTTTGAGTCAGATTCACCTCCCTTCTCAGTTTGTGCACTTTGCTGTCACCTGTGAACCTATATTTTGTAGCTTGCGCCCTTTAGCCAGGCAGCAAGCCCCTGCTGCCTTTCAGCAGGGGCTTGTGGTGGGTTGGACCGGCTGGGGTTTGGTGGAGTGGCCTTTGAATTTGTCAGTTGGGTGAGGGTTACAGCTGAGAAAATATATCTGCCTTCCTCCCCTCCCCCTTTCCTTCCCCAGCTAATAAACTGCTGAGTAAGAAAAATCAATTCAATCAAACAAGATTGCATAAACCAAATACAGAGATTTACGTGGAAATCCATTCCTTTATACATTTGAGAACACTGTTAACTATTGTATTGTATTGTGGAGTTAGACCGTTAAGTTGAACTGTATTTCATAATTTCTCTGTTCAGGATTTTTTGGGAGGGCCAGCAACGGGGGACAGTATATGTAGATGGTCCCCCAATTTGCATACCCCTCCCCGTAACACCACCAGCATATAAAAGCATAGAGAGCGTTCCCATCAGGTGAGTATTTATCCTGCTCCAATGCAAGTTATTAGCCTACTAAATTGACTGTCCTTCAACAGCCTTCAATTCCATATCTAAATCACCTTACTGTCCTTTAACAGCCTATAGTCTGATAGCTATGCATTCATTGCAGAAATAAGCACACAATGTGGTTCAGAGTCAATGTGCATTATTTGAAAGCTACTGGTTTTGTAGCCTAGCCTGTAGGTGTTAGCCTATCTGCTAACACCGGCTGCCAAATCCAGCCGGCATTCTCGTGTTCAATTCAGCATCCAAATAATCAAACTGTCTTTATGTAGTCCAATCCTCTGTCCAAAAGGAAATATAAACCACATATCCAAATGAAAAAATCCAATCTAACAAGCTGTAGCCTAGATTTACTTGACATCGCGCGGCATCTGCAGGTGTCTTGTCAAAAAGTGATCTGCTAAAAAGTGGTCTGTTGGAAACTGATTTCTGCCCACGAGAGCACACACAGCCATATATTATCCATCCATCTTCTCCCGCTTATCCGGAGTCAGGTCGCGGAGGCAGCAGCTTCAGCAAGGGACCCCAAACTTCCCT
>JAODLL010001585.1:0-13038 GCA_026546735.1 Forbesichthys agassizii
AGTTTGGGGTCCCTTGCTGAAGCTGCTGCCCCCGCGACCCGACTCCGGATAAGCGGGAGAAGATGGATGGATGGATAGTTTCGTTTCACTTTACAAGTGACTTTCTGACAACTCTATATTTATCTGTGAGGAAAATATATATTTGCATCTTCCAGAATTGTTGTTGTAAAGATTTGGGTTTGCAATTATCATTGTGATTCAAGCCAGCGTTTGAAGAAACACGTTTAATCACTGCATTCATGCCCCGCCCACATATAAGTGCGAGGGGCATATGGTGCATTAAAGTGCTGAATGGCTCGCATTCCTTTCTAACCCCTCCCCTGCAGCCGCCCACACCACGTAGTGAACGCTGCTAGGCAACTGAGGAGGGAACCGTTTTTTAAAAAGTAGTATTTCATGCAGATACGTTGAACATCCCCCGCCCATCCACTTGCAGGCAATGGGGGTGAGCAGCCATGGTGACCGCTCGGCTCTGAAGAAGAAGCTGAAGGAGATGAAGAAGAGGGAGGAGAAGGAGCACAGGGAGCAGGGGAAGAGGCTGAAGGAGGAGAGGGAAGCGTGCCATGGCAGGGAGGAGCGGTGCAGGAGCGTCGGTGAGGAGATGGCTGGGAAGGAGGCCAGGCACGGCAGAACCGTCCGAACGGAATCGCTCCTCTGAGCGGGATGGGTGTCAGATGACCCGACGCTGGTCGTCTATTAAACACCCCGATATCTCACCATATATCATCACACACACATTCTAGGGGGCTAATCTGTATATCTATTTACATTTCCTTCCTTCATTGAATACAGGGTCATTGCATTGAGGGAATGAACCATGGCTGGTTTGACGGACAGCTAGCGTGTCTGTCTGGGCACCAGTTCTCTTTGCGGTTAGATCTCCCTCACAATGTGGGCTGTATAGTTTTAACTTTTCTTGTAATGTCTTTACATTTTAATTGCTATTGCCGCATCGTTTTTTAAAAATTATTTAATGATGTTTTGTTATATTCCAAGTGTTAATAAATATATTTTTTAAATGATGATGGCCTCTTCTACTTTGTCCTGAAAAAAGACATGCATGACCACTAAGCTTAAAAAAAAACATTTATTTCATACATTCAAGGAATGTTTATCCACTTTTGCAATCGCCACAGCACAGATTCTATTTGACAGCGAGGGGAAACGTTAGAGGTTTTTACACTGATTAGTTTTAGAGTTTTGTTCCTCATATATTGCATTAACCTTAAAAAAAAAAAGAATAAGGGAGGGGGTCAAAATGTAGAGTTAATCACTGGGTCTGTTGAACTGGACTAACTTAACTGCAAAATAATGCAAATAATTACACAACTTGTTGGCCTGTAGGGGCATGTAACAGGACCGATCCATTAACAATAAATACAGTTCTTCAAAACATTCAAACATAAACCTCTCTAGACCCCCTACCCCACTCTGGCAATGTTGTGATTGTACTAAATGTAAAACCTCTCCAAAGCTCTGATACAAACAGCAGTTGTCCCACAAATGTCTGTCCTTCCAGTGATCAATAACAGTAACCTTGTCCAAGATCAAATCAGCCACACAATAACTTGTTCCCAATGTAATTCATTACTCAAAGTCCACACGGAGCAGAAGCAGGAATGTTGAGGAAAAAACAGTTGAAATTCAACAGGACACAAATGTTTAAGAATAATGTTTATCGCGCCAGCTAGTAATCCAAGGCTTCTTTTCCAGGTTTTCACAGTTTTGGTAACCTGGTTTTGCATTCCTCTCTTCCTTTGTGATCCGTACCGCGTTGTAACTGGGAACACTGTCTTCATATTTGGCACGCTTGAAGAATCCACACTTGAGAAAGAAAAGAGAAACACAGTCAGTGTCTGCTCTGCCATAGTGCATAAAAAACGCTCAGTAGAACACTTCTCATCTTCACCTTAATTCTCCATGGAGGGAAAGAGCCCAGATGCAATAAGATTCATTCAAAGGTAGCATATGTTAAAGTAATTTTTACTGTAGACCACAACGAAAAGAGTCAAAGGGAAGAAAGGAACTCGAGTTGCCATGCCAACTGGAGAAATGACACCCAGACAGAATGAGCCACACAGATGCAGCGGTGTAGCCACAGACAGCAGGTCTTCCTAATAGCAGTAGCACATCCATTGATTCAACACCAGAGCACCTCCCATATGTCTCCCATGGCCATGCATGTACATGTGTTCAGCACACGCTGAACACTGCGTCTGTCAGCTTGCAGCAAAACTAGTTTAGCTTCGCCCTCTGCTGGCCACATAGCAGAAAGCAGTGTTTCTTTAGCAAAAGAGCAGTTTAAAGTGTTGCCACTGATCAACAGGCTTCAGGGTAGGCCTGCATCATTTTACCCTCTCTCTCTCTTCTCTGCCTATGCAGTCAGTCTCTCTTTTTCTGGGGAATCATCTTTCTCCTTCCCAAAGAAACCACACTGAGGAGAGGCACATTGTTAAAAACAATGTATACTGATGGTGTGCGTGTGTGTGTGTATTGGTTTTCTAGTTCCAGTGTCAAAACACTGCTCTTGCAATTGTCTTGTTTGTTTTAATAAGTGCGCACTAAACCATGAAATGCCCATGAACATGACATATGATGTGCACATTACACATCAGTACTTCAAGTGCATCCTCCTCTCACCTTCCAGAGCAGGAAGACCAGGAGTCCCAGCAGCAGGAGCCCAAGCAGGATGGCCACCAGGATCACCCACCAGGGCAGTCCCCCGTAGTGGGCCGCACGCCTCTCTGGGAACACTGTCACCCTCACCTGTGTCACAGTGGTGGCGTTAACACATATGCATCCATTCAACGCATACAAATTTCCAGCTCAAATCAAAACAAACTCTGAAGCTCCACCCCACACATTGAAAAGGCATTGCAAGGGAGTTGTTGTGAGGGGTGTTCGTCAGTTTATGTTCCTATTTACGGAGCCAGGCCTGTGTGGAAGTACCGGATAATGTTTTCAGTAAGATGGCAAGGAGATATTTGGTAAATAGACAAAGTGTCTTTTCTTACAATTAGCTTGCAATAGCTGACTACACCTTTAATGTTGTCAGGTTAAACTATTCAATGGGGTGAAATATTGAGGCCTCCATATGGTGGTCATCACTTCACTTGAGTTCAGGTGACACAACAGGCAAAGCACCTGTAGTGGTAGTTAAAAACAAAGACACTTTCTCATGTATAGCTACTGTAGGATGCCAATAATGCTGGGAGGCACTGAGTATATGATGACTTGTTGCAGTGACATCCTGCGCTGGTTTGGCATCGAATCTCCTTGATGCCTAGCCTGGTTAAACGATCTGGGCACGCTTTGGGAAGTGATGTCGCCTCCTACTGGACCTCTGGTTCATTTTGAAGCTATTGGACAGCCTTTAACCAATAAGCGTTGCTACAACTGTTAACTTCATGTGGGTCTGACACCTTTTTGAAGCAAACGGTTGACTTAAACATTGAGTGCAATAGAGGATAGTCGGGTGGAGCAGAGCCACACTAACCAATCTGTGTTGACTGTAGGGATCTGAAACCGATGCACTCATTTTGAACTCTGTCCAAAATGTCACTTAGCCAGAATTCCTTGTCTGAAAAATGTGTGTATAGCTTGTCAGATTTGGCTGCAGGTGTGACATGTCTGGATTGTAACCAATCATCTGTGACATATGTATCATCCCACTTAGACAGCTATTCCAGTTAGGGCATGTTTGAAAAAGAGAATATGTGCAACACCAACTGAAAGGGAATGCAGGGAGAATATGTATTCCAGGAATGGAATGATATGGGGTCTGTAAAATTAAATATCATAAATGCAATGGTTTTATCATTTTAATGTCATGACGCATGTGCATGGAAAATAAAACAATGTTTTGTAGGGCCATTTTGAAACATGTTAATTATTGCTGTTTTCTGCTGTGAATAATATAAATCAACAGCAAGCACAATCCCTTGACTCTGACACTAAACTGCCATATGTGCACATTCAACAGCCGCACGACTACTTATGCTCCATACTATTAGGTTTGTGAGTACCTGTGTTTCAGAGTTTCTCAGCACAATGTTCTTAGCAGTGCCGTCCACATGCAGCGCTGCATTCACTATCAAATCCACATAGTTCAGCTTGGAGAACTCCTGTTCAATTCAATAGTGTGTAGAGACAAATGTCCATTTCAGCTATAATATATATACAGATCCTACCAGTGAGAATACATTCTACCAGTGATAATATACATATTGTACCAGATAATATACAGATCCAACCAGTGATATTATACATATTGTACCAGATAATATACAGATCCAACCAGTGATATTATACATATTGTACCAGATAATATACAGATCCTACCAATAATAATACACATATTTTACGAGGTCTTACTGACCTCTATGAAGGTGCCATTCCAGAGACGGGCATGAAAAGTGACAACTGCATTACTCTCCAAGCCCCGCAGAGGGCAGCGGAACGTCACACAATTGGCCCCATTGTCACAAGACTGCAAGCATTACAAAAAGACAGTTGCCAAGGATTCTCTTATTTGTTGGAATTCCACATAAAAGATAATAATAGATCTGGAGGAATGCTGTACATTATGGCCTAGAAAGCACTCTTTGTGAAAAGGTCCTATCACATAGAAGCCTGAATAGAGCAACTTAAAGTAGGCCTACAAGTATGAAATAGAAAAGGGTCAAATAGAAATACCAGAGTTATGTATTTTCTCTTGTCAGTTAGAAGTCCAATAGTGCCCTCTTCATTTTTGTTACGGTCTCCAATGGCTCGCCTCTTCCTATTATTACTTGGTTCAGACTGAGAGAGAGAGAGAGAGAGAGAGAGAGAGAGAGAGAGAGAGAGAGAGAGAGTGTAAACTGAAATGCTCTTGTTACGTGTGATGATATTGTCAGATTTAATACGATACAGTATAGAGAAACACAATGTGAAGCCAAGTCATGGCTATGTGTGTATGTATATTTGTGTGGGGTCGGGGACGAGTGATTTAAGTGTAAAAACTAGTTAGATGTGATCTAACTAGTTTAGTTCTAACTGAATTAGTTGTGATCTAACTGACCTCACTGACCTTCAATTTGAGATAGTTGATTTCTTTGCTGGGAGAACAGCTGTTGTGATCTATTCCTGTGGTGCTGATCTTCATCAGGTACAGGAGCCACTTACTTTCTTGGGTCTCTTTCGGCCAATTAATGACCAGGGAGGCATTGCCAAACGTGCTCAGACGTTTACCCAGGTTGATTATCTGTCAGTCAAAACATAACAGTGGGGGTTTGATTTGAATGAAATATGAAGGAAAAGAACATGTTATAAAGAAATATTCGACGTCTTAAAGGGCGAAATAGTCCGACATTACAGTTGGAAATTGGAATGATGTGGGGCTTTTAACAGACCTCGTGTATGTATTGTCTACCAATGCTTGCAGCATTGTGAGATTTAAAAGAAGAGGTTCCTAATAGGTTCCTATACTCACCCTGAACTGGTACCTGATGTCACTGCCAATGTCACTCTCTGTGGTCATGGCACTCTCACCTTTGACCTCTCCAGTAAAGTCCAGCTGGGAAGGCTGTGCCTGCCTGGAAAGACAGAGAGAGCACTACGCATGTTAGTCTATTCTGGCAACGTCATATAGTGTATGACATACACTGTATCTGTTTGTAATGCCCATTACCCTGATATGGACAGTTGTAGTTCAATCACCACTTTTGCTCTTGCTTTGATTGGAGCAATCTCCTGCTGTTCACTTGTCCTAAGAAATTAGGTGATGTGTGCACTTCAGCCATAAGCATCAAAACATCGACAGAGGCCACACAAGCATGTGTGTGTATGTACTTACGTCCTGGGTTGCAGATCAACCTCCAGTTCTGTGGTGTCAAGAGTGATCCGCGCTGTGCTCAATATAATGTAGAAGGTGGCCTATATGTACACACACACACACACACACACACACACACACATGTAAAGGCTGGTGATGAGATAGTTTCTCCCTGAACAACAATATTGTTGATTGTCTCTCACCTGAGAGTCTCGTTTGAAAGGATTTCCAATATCACAGTCCGCCTGAGAGCCGTTGGCGTTAGGTGTGCAGGTAACTACCTTGTCCTGGTGTCAAGGTAACAGACAATCAGAGCCAGGCAACAATGTGTATGTGTGCGTGTGCGTGTGTGTGTGTGAGAGAGAGAGAGAGAGAGAGGTGAAAATGTATTATCTGTTTTACTGTACAGTTGAAAGCAGAAACTGATGAAGCCATTTTGTAAATACCCCCTGCTAATGAAAAAAGCCTACAACTGTTACATATTGTTGACACGAGGCCTACTGTAAAGTAACACACATCCGTTCTTTGATTCATGCATCATTCTCACACACAAATACACATTTACATGTACTGTACAGAAACTTACCATAAGTACAATGAAATACATATATTGATATTATATTGAAAATCTTTAGAAAGTTAGAACAGTACATTAGAATATGGTTTTGATTTTCACCCCATACTTAAATTATTAGTGAAAGGCAGGGTTAAAGGCAGGGTCAGTCATTGTCGAGAACATTTGCTAACCTCAAGCTCAAATCAAAACAAAGGCGCCTCTCCTTTCAGCGCCATAAGGTGCTCCCTCAGAAGCTTTCTTCTGCTGGTTCTATTGCATGTTATAGGCAATGTGACATCTTTATGGCTGGTACGGTCACAAATGTGGATTACAACTCACCGAGTTTGGGCCCAGACGTACAGCAGAGTAGGAGAGTGACGGCGGAAAGCGCGCGACCACAAAGGCTTCATAGGCGTCATCTCCACCGAGATTGGTCACCGTGACCTCTAAGGCGATATCTTTCTGGTCGCTAAGGGAGACCTGAGGCAAATCACCATCCCTGCAGACGGTTTTATCATCATTTAATCATCTAGTACAGTCAATGACTTTAAACATTTTTTATGTAAAAATGGATAATAATTAAGTAATAAATAAAAAAAAGCTAGCCTTAAATTACGTATGTATTGTTTGATCCTCTTACATCTCTAGCGGAATGAAGACATCTTTGTTTGTTGTTGTGGCGCAGAAGACATATTTCAACTTTAATTTACTCTGGCACACATTGTCCGAGCCACATCCCTCCTTTAGAAACTGAATCTACAGACACAAATTGTACACACATCGTTGAAAGATAAAAAGTGAAATTATCCCATGTACTGCATCTATGGATCGATCAATAATGTATTATTAGTAACGTTATGTGTTAGATAGGTAGATAGATAAATAGACAGATCTTTATTGTCATTGCATGGGTTTAGAAAATGAAATTAAGTTGCAATATATAATAAACGTAGCAACAATAAAATATGCACACAATTATTGCAGATTATCATTGGTGTTGAAAATACTTAATAAAATAGAAATATTTACAAAATATATGGAGTAGTGAAACAGTGAACACAGAAGTCATGTTGTTGTATGTATGTGTGTGCATGATTGTGCATGTGCATTGTGGAGGCAGTAATGGGCATTGCCTACCTCTGCGTGAGTTGTCATTGGTTCATTTGCGTCCAAGACAGGCTGCAGTGGCGGCGATGAGCTCTGTCTACGCGCGCGGTTGGGGTTCTGGATATTTACGGATACATCGATGGGAATTCCTCGCAGTTTGTCACGGATGTTGTCCTTAAAATATGACATAATAATACATTGTTTAGTCATTCTGAAAGTTAATATGTACTATTTACATTAAAGCTGAATAGGATAGCTTAGCAAACTGGCCGCCCTCTATACTGTAATAACTTATAATAGCAAATTAAATAAATTATATGTCTTGGTTTCATTGAGCAAGGCGTGATAGTTCAGACGGAGTTAATACCTTGAGCATGAGTTTCTGATTGATACACTGTTTCGTTCCCTGTTTGGTAAGAGTGAGGGTTCCTTTGGACTCGGACTCGCGCTCACTGGTGTGTGGGATGAAGGATACCCTGGAGGGAAGTTTGCTCTTCAACCGCTCAGCCTCTGCCTCAATCGCGTAAGCCACCACTACATGGCAAAAGAAGAGAAAACAATGAGAATTGGGTGTATAGAACCAGGAAGTAGAACATAAACATCCTGAGTTGGTAAGCTCCACCCCTACAATATCCTTCCTCTGCTTTGGACTTCACCTGCTTTGATCTCTCAATTCCAAAGTGTTTGACCAATCAGTGGTATAGTTTTTCTTATTGGTTGAGCTCGGTCCAATAATCCCAAGACTATGGTCGACATATTGTCATTACCTCAATCCCTCAAAACAGTTATGAATACAGTTTCCAGACTAATATGCTGAGCTGAACAAATTGTGGAGCGTGCACAAGGTCAAGATACATTTACAAGGCAAATGAGACAAACATGTTTGTCTGACTCAAAGCGGGAGCTTACTTATTGAGGGAGTGTATGCCTTGGCAGTGTACGTGAAGCATGCCTCAAGGTCAAAGCTGGGAAAAGAACACAGTTGATTCATTAACAGACGGTTCCATCGTGTTGATAAAGGTGATTCTAAATAAAGGTTAACAATCACACACACACACACGCGCACACACACAAACACACGCATATTTAAACACTAACCAAAAACTGGTGCCACAGTTCTGCTTAGTCAGGTCGATCTGCTTTGGTGTGATTGTGATCTCCTTGTTAATACTGACGACTGGACGAGATCTGCAATGATAACATAAGGTAATCTAACCTTCTACAACCATGAATGGTGTGCAAGAACTGCCCACACTCCCTCTTTACGCAACTCAAGACAGACATGTGTCCACTTTCACCCACACTAATTATTCAAATGAATAAAATAGTCAAATAAATCAATATAAAATATACAGAGAGATACAGCATAGGCATATACAGCATGGTTTAACAGGATTAAGTGTAACCCTACCTGTAAACAAACACAGAGTCTGAGAGAGACCCCACCGCCAAGTCTGGATAAGAATTCCTATCCACATCCATGTTGCCTGCCAGGGAATAGCCAAACAGCTTCATGCCTAAAGGCTGGCCCAGCAGCAGCTAAAGGGGGACGACCACACACGTTGACAGCAGCAGCTATACACAGCTTGTACACAAACAAGAGGTGAACGGGTGCCGTTGTATAATTACTAACCGCCAACGCATTAGTGAGGCCTGTATGTCTCACTCAAATAATGAAGCAGATGATTAGACTACGCCACCATCCTGTCTGAGGTTACATGAGCATTCAAATCAAGCTGTGAGACACATACAGTATCTACAGCATCTGCTCACAAGCTATGCGGAGTTAGATGCTTCAGAAGGCATTGTGTTGACAGTCAGTTGGTTACCTGTACAGCTTTCTTGGAGTTGATTCCGGAAGCTGAGCCATGGTAAATGTAAACATTCCCAGCACCCTTAGCATCGTAAGGGGCACCCACTGCAAAGTCTGATGGAGGAACAAGGGACGTTCAGCAACCAATAATGCTACTGCTGACAGCAATAAACATCAGATCAGAGATGCTACACACAGCACGTTAACCTCCATATTCACACACGCACATGCACACGCATACGCGGATACACAAAGGTGTACAATGAAATAGTCTTTTTGAGAAAAAAATATAAGAACTAACAATTACTGTAAGAAAAAAAAGAAAAAAAAGATATCCAAAACAACGTTCTGTAATGGCCTATAATTGAAGTCTACAGGTTTGGATGATATAGTATCACATGGAAGGTCATAAGTGGGCCTACCAGTAAGAACCTTGAGGACGATGCCCAAACCCTTAACACTTAACTGTACTCACAGTAATGTGAGTGCATTTACTAAGATAAAGATACTGTATATCTTACTGTAAGGTAAAAGGCCTCTGCTATATGCACTTATTGGAAACTCACATCTCACTCACTATTAGCAGTTTGTTTTTGACCAATAACCATTTTTCATGCACAAACTCGCAAACACACACATCCTCACCATGGTAACCATCCTGATTGATGTCTCCTAGATGTTCCACAGCCAGTCCGAACATGGAGTCCTCTGGTCCATCTATCCTTATGGGTTTGACACTGGCCCAGGCCCCGCCCTTGTTGACGTAGACGTATACGGCTCCTCCGATGCGCTTCTCCTTCTCAAAGTACTGCGGAGCTCCCACCACTATATCCTCCCAGCTGGAAGGTGACAAAACGCCTGTGTCATATCTACCGCACCTGTCCAGTCTACTGTGGCACAGCGTGTTGTCTTCTGTGTATACTGTGCTGCCATGCGGTGTCTGTGTCGTTTGCATGCACCCCTCATATGCGCACACACCTTATTGCTGTAATATGCAACTGTTGCCTGACTGCACCTGACTTTCCTGAAAGGAGAATTCCCTAATTTGAGCTGCATCCCAGGGTTTCTTACACGTTCTATCCTTACTTTGTTTCACTGTATTTCCATGTCCAGTTCGGTTACATTTAGGGCTGTCAGAAGATGTAATCACGATTACATCTTCTTTCTTGCATAAAGAAGCAAGCTTCTTTATGCAAGAAAGTAAGAATTGTTTTTTTTTTCCTGATACCTGTCAGTTAACCCAAGTGTCATATTTTTATAACAAGATATGCCAGCTTTATGCAAATGTTTGTGTATATTAAAAATATATATCTAAATAGTGTACATATACATATATCTTATCGCAATTAATTACGTAAAGCATGTGATTAATCACGATAAAAATGTGCAATCGACTGACAGCCCTAGTTGGAGTACTGTATCGTTTGAGTATGAACTGTGAGCTCCTGAAGCCATAGAGGCTGTTAAACGTAAACAAGACTTGTGTGTGTATGTACACAGTATAGGTCCAGTCCAGATGTTTTCAAACATTGTGACCTGTGACCCCCAGCAGTGTGAGAGGTTGATGACACACACGACCCCCCCCGCCCCCCCGCACCCCCCTTCGCCATACCCGTCGTTGTTGAGGTCCAGCACGGTCAGATCGTAGCCAAAGGAGGAGGCCAGGCCCTCTCCCTCCAGGATGTGCTCGGTCAGCAGGATGTTGCTCTTATCCCCGCCTTTCTTCAGCAGCAGGACGGCCCCGCTGTAGTTGGCCCGTGGTGCTCCAGCTACCACCGTCAGCTGGCCCTGGGTGGTCAGCTGCTTCCCAGAGTCCAGAGAGAAGCCTGGGCCGCACGGACACACAGTGGTCAGTCACGTACGCGGTTATAGTGTGAGGAGGGAGGGAAGGAGGGAGGGAGAGAGTGAGAGGGAGGGAGGGAGAGAGAGGGAGGGAGGGAGGGAGAGAGAGGGAGAGAGAGGGAGGGAGGGAGGGAGAGAGCAAAAGGGACGGAGGGGTAGAAAGCGATGGGGAACAGGCGTGTCTGAATGTGTTTTGTACACAACGCATGGATTAAACCCCCTGAATGACATTACGACATTATAAAGCATGCATGTAGGAACAGCAACAGAAAAAACAAAACCCACACACACACACATGCACGCAATATTGCAAATCACAAGCTTGTTGACCTGCTGCACCATGACGTTGAGATGGCTGAACGTTTTTAAGACGAAAAAGAAAATTGGATGACTGGATGACCTAAAATGACCAACAACACTCTCCATACCACTTCACCACACACAATGGATGTGCAGTGAGAAAGACGACCATAAAGTCCATACTGTGTATTTAGTCAGGCGGTCTGACCGGCCTAAATAGCTGTTGGTTGCAACACCATTCGCCATTAGAAACCTAAGGAGAAAGTGTATGGTACACAAACTAATCAGGGCTGTAGCTGGATACACTGGACACACTGGTCATGAAGGTAGCCTACATATAGACAATAACATACAGTACATGTACGGGACTTAAGAAACAAGTCCCCTCACCTACCATGGCACCAGCTGTCAACACAATATTTGACAGTAAATTGTGTTTAAATTGTTTCAGGAACATTCCTGTATTGCTTCAGCAAAAAGTCACATTGCTGTAGTAGAACTTTCACACTAGTGCTTTGTACTGACAAAGAAACAATTTTAGTAATAGTGATTAGTAACAGTGATGGCTGGATGGATGAATGACAGATGGATGGTGACATACCCACGTAGCTGTCGGAGGGAACTGGGATGAGATTTGGATCCAGTGTGTTCTCCCCTCCCAGCTCATAGGGGCCATCACCAAAGATGCCCAGGTCTAGCAGAGTGCTATTCTTCTGCTCCAACCGAACCACGCCTAGGGCAGAGGAGAGGAGAGGATGTGTTGGAGGTATGGGGGGTGATAAATGGAACTGGCATGTAATGAAATAATGTTAAATCCCAAACACAAAAATGTATCTATTTAATTGACAGCACACAACTGAAAAACATGGTGGGAAAAACATGACTTAATGGTGGGAAAAGATCCAAGTTAAATTACAAACATTTTTGTCATTTCTGTTTTCCCATAAATCTGTTTAAAAAAAAAAAAGTTTGGTGTTTTAGCAATCTCCTTAGGGCCGCTCCACCCACACACACACACACAACCCCGTACCTTTCCAGTAGTAGGCGCCCGGAGCCCCAAAGATTAGATAGTGGTAGTCCTTAGTGAAGGTAGCAGACAGACCCTGTTGGCAGGTACCAAACAAGGCGTGGCCGCGCGGACGGCCGCCGCAGAACTGCCAGTTGCCCCCATCCTCGTCCGACAACGAGTCGATGGTCAGGTCCTCACTCAGCACATAGCAACGGCCAATGATGTCGCGGGATTCCAGGGTTGTGCCCATGTACGCCCTCCGCTGGTAGCGGTGAGCACAGGTCTAAAGGAGACATGTCAATCAAAATGGTCTAGCACATGTCTAGAGGAGACATGTCAATCAAAATGGTCTAGCACAGGTCTAAAGGAGACATGTCAATCAAAATGGTCTAGCCCAGGTCTAGAGGAGACATGTCAATCAAAATGGTCTAGCATAGTTCTAGAGGAGACATGCAAATAAAATAAAAATAAGTGTCTATGGAGTGAAGATAATGGCTCATTATGCATGCACACATACACACACGCACCCACACACACACACGCACTCACACACACACACACACACACACACACACACACAAACGCACACACACACACAC
>JAODLL010001586.1:0-13038 GCA_026546735.1 Forbesichthys agassizii
GTGTGTGTGTGTGTGTGTGTGTGTGTGTGTGTGTGTGTGTGTGTGTGTGTGTGTGTGTGTGTGTGTGTGTGACCTAGTCAAGTCTCAAACATAAACAGCAACAGCTGTTTTTGCCGCATAGCCTCTATTTCTGTCTGAATTTAGCGCTATATTAGCCTAGCATTGTCAGAATATCCACCCATCCATCTTCTCCCGCTTATCTGGAGTCGGGTCGCGGGGGCTGCAGCCTGGGAGTCTCCTGCATTTTAGGCTCCCTGACGCCCGCAAACAGCAAGGGGTGCTAGTGGGCGCACAAAGACATCGCCTCGAGCAGGAGGGGGGGAGGGTTGACTGTCGCGAACCATAGTCGTGGACGGATGACGATGACTCCCGTAAATGAGCTCCAGCAGGTTGGGATCATGTCTTAAAGTACAGTAAATATGGATCCTTTGGTACTTTCTAGAAAATAAATAAACGAGGAAGCTCTTCATTAAGCAGCATTGTCACAGGTTTCTCTTTCATATTTGGGTCCATTGCTAACACACAAGATTAAATCTATAACAGACATGCCCTCGTCTTTTGATGGTATTTAACCAGTAGCATGTCATAATCGTAGCTAGATGTCAGCAGAATACTTAATACTATACAGGTGAAGTTACTGTATGTACAGAAAAGCTAAACAAAAATGCATTACAGGTAAAGCTAAATGCCGCGGAGAGGTACTGTTTTGATTTGAGCTAGCAAGTTAGCAAGAATGACTGACCCTGCCTTCAAGTGTTCCTGTAAAGCACAATTATTGTACGGTCCTCCTAATTAAGGAGTTGTATTATAATCCCTTTTTAAAAAGCAGATAACCTGTTTTGTGCTTCCAAAATCAAACGGTACCTAACAGGGTGTGTGTGTGTGTGTGCGCGTGCATGTGCTGGCAATGTTCATTTTAATGTGAAAGGACCGCAGCTGCTCCTCACCCGAACAAAAATAAATATATATTCATGCTCCTTTTGAGATGTTGAGCTCAGATGGTCCACGCATGCACACACACATGCACTCAACGCATTTACATATGCACGGGCACACACACACGCACGCACGCACGCACACACACAGGGGCTTGTCTTTTTTTTTCTTTCTGGAGCCACTTTTCTTGCATTTTATTGGTCAGGTATGGATTTAGTTATATCTCTTTCTGGGTGTCTCTCTTTCTGTCCACACACACACACACACGCACCCTGTGTCAGTCAGTTTTGTCATGTTTTTTTCCCCCTGATAATTGTTGTAATACTGCCATTCGCTTATTTTAAGAGTTTGTTTCAGCGTAGAGATGCCGGCATCCTAATCAACTCAGCAGCAAAGCCCGACAGTGGATGTGAACTCCTCTATAAAGAACTCTTACCTCCCCACTTAGATGCAGACATCGCCTTGCAGTTTGACTGGGGGCTGAGCATAGTTCACTGTGTTTATAATGACTGGCCACAAGAGTACTTAACCTTCATTTAACCATCTGTGTTTAGTGATCGCTTCACCGATGGTTGACTTTTCAGACAAGAGCTTTATTTTCCAAACATGGAGAAAAAAATGTTTAGTTTCGATGCGTCTAACCCGACAATATATTATACAAACTGGTCGTGTTTATGTGTCACAGGGTGTAATTTCCTGTAAAACATATCTTAAACTTACAGAAGGCAGACACACACAAGAGGTTGAAATGCCTTGTATCCAGTTAGAGGTCTGGATACAAGGCCGTTAAACAGAATTTCACCATTTATGGTCTGTCTCTCTCGACAAGACCCCTTGAATACACACAGCCTATCATCGCACACGCACGCAACCTCAGCACCACATTGCAGAAGACTACCAGTTGACTACCAGTTGACTACCAGTTGACTCTATCTTTAGGCATTAAAATGTTTTCTATTTAGACCCCCAGCCCCTAACAAGGAGTCCTAATGCTTTACACCCAAACGTCTACCCCAAACACCAAACAGCAGTATTCAAACATTCACTTTTTATTTTTAACTTTGTGTGCGCTCGCAGGGTTGGGATTTGGGAAGTAATCGATTATATGTAATAATTAGATACTTGTAATCTTATTATGAAAAAACAGTAACTGTAATCCATTACAGTTACTAAAACTAAAACAGTGGAATCCATCCATCCATCGTCATCCGCTTATCCGGAGCCGGGTCGCGGGAATCATTACATTTAAATTTTATTACTTCTAGGAAAACTTACAAATATAAAAAAATTCTTAAAGCAATCTCTTATTAAACTTTCGTTAACATCTGTCAATAATTCGAAAAAAATACTACTTTAATCTGATCAACATGCCAATGCAGTACATTGCTTTGAATGGCATTTCAAAAGTAACCTACCCAAGCCTGCGGCACGTACAAGCACACAATCACACAGATCTGGTCTGCATTATTTGGCTATCAAATCTACCTACACACATTTGCTCACCCAGGCTTGAATTAACCCTAATATGGAAACATTGTACACAATGATAGATTGGCAGAGGAGCATTTTGTTGTATTTTCATGTCCTCCTCAATAATTTAACACACTGGTTGATTATCAGATCTCGGCCGATACTATCAATAAATAAAAGGACTGTCAAACATGGTTCTTTTTGCGTCGGGAGTGGAAAATGGACTGTGTGGTCCTGAGACTGGAAATGAACTATTTGGCATAATGAACACTCCTATAATAGTCTCCTGTAATTACTTTCTAGACATCTCCATGTCCAGATTGTCTAAAAATGTGATGTATACAATCTTTTATAACTTAATGTGACAGTGTCATTTAAACGCTCCTGTTTTGGACAGGGTGTTTTATACAGTATGCATTTTATTGGAGCAGAAGCTATCACAAATACTGTAGCTTGTTTGATCCCAAATCCCATTTTTGGCATACATCCAGATTGTATCCAGATTTTATGATTTTTGCAAGTTTGAACAGCAAAAAATTACTTTAAATCAGATGATTTTCCAAATTGGATCCAAACCACATTTTAAGGTGGTTTGAAATGTAATCGGATTTAGATGCCTCAGTCTAAATGCTCTGGCCGTTCAAATCAGCCAACATGGTGGCCCAGTGGATGGCACTGTGGCCGGGTTCAAACCCCGGTCGTCCCAGCCTTTCTGTGTGGAGTTTGCATGTTCTCCCCGTGTCTGCGTGGGTTTCCTCCAGGTGCTCCGGTTTCCCCCATTATCTAAAAACATCTTAAAACATGTTAGGTTCACCCTCCAGTGCCATCTGACCAATGACACTGGCACTAATCTGGAGTTGGTCCCAAGGCGCTGCACAGCAGTTGCCCACTGCTCCCTTGAGGGACGGGTTAAATGCAGAGGATGAATTTCGCTATGTGTATGTGACAATAAAAGCACCTTTACCACACCGAAAGTACTATCTGCCGCTCTGTTGCTGCACTTTGCAGGGAAAAATGCAATGCATGGTTTGCAACAGTGGTACTGGTAGTCATTCCTGATCCTGGAGAGTGATCAGCTGCGTTTACATGGACCAAATTATTCCGAATGGAATCGGGTTAAAAGCTCAACACAAAAGAAAATGTCAGTCATTATCGAGAATGCTCGCTGTGAGTGGTGTTTGCCACTTTGTTTATGTTGCTATTTACGGTGCCAGGGCTGTAGAAGCATCTGATTATTCTTTCAGCATGCACTGAGACAAGCTAGAAAATCAATGGAGATATTTGGTGAAGTTGACACAGTGTATTAGTATTATCTTACAATTAGCTTGCAATAACATTAACCTTCAAGGAAAGCAGAAAGACGTTTTAATTGTAATTCTTGGGGATGTGCGTTTTTAAAATATAGAATTTGTGTGCAAGTCAAGACAATGAGACTGTTAAATAGTTAAGTTCCTAATTACTGTTCGTGTGGTTTTCACCACATGATTTTATGGGTGGTGGCAAGATTGCAATATATTATTATTTATCATATTTTAATATATTTAATGAAGTTTGATCATATTGTAAAGGGAGTAATTACTGAACCACTATTTGAGATTGTGATAAAAACGTTTGAAAACACTCATAACTATTGATGAAACAAATCAATGATAAACTAATACTGTTAGATGGAGAGGCTTTCCAGGTTTAGATCAACCTTACTCTTAAACATGCAATAGCATTTAATTTAAGAGTTAAGCAGTCAAATAAGACATTGCCTCTAATGCTGCTATGTAGTATATTCCTATAAAACCCTGCAGCTTTAGCGGCCTCAGAGAAAATGTATGCCGTCCCATCAAAACTAGAGCACATTTGCACTCCACAAAAATAGAATGTGGACTCCATCTGTCCGTCCCTACCCAAAACTAGACCACTGTTCTCCTCCATGCGTGCCAGTAAAGGCCCCCTGTGCCTTCAGCCTTACTGCAAATAGACTAATTGCTGTTTAACAAATTGGAACAGGAGATGGAGACATCTTGGAACTGCTAATCCACGTGCTACAAGGCGTTAAGGTGTGTTAAGGCAGGGTCTGTCATTCTCGAGAACCCTTGCTAACTTTGAACTCAAATCAAAAAACTCTCTGACGGTAGAGCCGCCCGACACATTGGAAACGCATTGCAGAGCCTAGTTCGCATGCCAGAGCTGTGCCTGTGTAGAATTACCAGATCTTTTTTTTTTTTGTATTACCGTAACTTACATTCGCAGACTATACAATCGAGGAATAAGGAATGCAGTACAAACTTAAAGTGGGATTGTCAGACTGGGCTTTATCTAACTGTATCCTTCTCCCCCCCCCCTCCCCCTCTCCCTCCTCTCCCTGTGCAGCCGGGATGGACACAGCCGCAGCACACGGCAGTGTGTGACCGCCAGAGCAAACAATAGGAGGAGGAGGAGGAGGAGGAGAAGCAGGGGGCTGCCGCCGCTGGCCAGCTCCTCCACCCCACGCCGCCCCCACCCTCACCGTGGGCCATGGCGGTGGGCAGGCCGGAGCGAGGATCCCGCCCCCAGCGGCCGTGGTCGGTGTACAGGGCCAACACCTTCGAGCTGTCCAGCGAGATGATCGGCCTGGCCCTCGCAGGTGAGCAGTCGGGCTTGGTAGAGCTGGCACCAATGTGTGCCCCAGGTGCATTGTGGGTAGCCTTGCGATAACCACCCTAAACTCGGCAGCGGTGTCAGTGTCAGTCTGGATCCCGTCCAATCAAGGCGGTGCGAAAACTTTACAACCAGAGACATGGAAATAACTAATTACTCATATTTTAAATTACTAATTTGAAATGATCAACGGTCACATGGTTCATGAAGAGTGACACAATAGTTCCCGGAAGTGTTTGGTGGGCAGTTTGAATATTATTATAATAATACTTCATTTTTTGGTAATTAGATGTCAATAAATGCACAGATTTACATTTAAAATAAAATGTATAGGGTAAAACGATCCATTGGAGTGAACGGAGATGGCGTAACTGTTCTTTCCATGGCTCTGGTTACAATCAACCTTCCTCACATACAAATGGACAATTGGACAAATCAGAACGTTAAGCCAGAGCGCCACATTTTGGTTACTAGCGTCACAGGTGCATTGTGGGTGCTAGTTTTTGAAAAGTCCCAGAGCGTGTGCTAAATCTAACTTGGTGTGATAATCTTGTTTCTAGATTCAAGTTTCTAGTTCCTAATATAAATGGCTTATCTGGTCACTTAATTTAAGAGATCATATCAAGTGAATTTCACTTACTGCATTGGCAGCCAGTTTTGCTTTTTTTAAGCAGTATTAAACTCATAACTAATACATTTGCACATATTTGATAAGGTACTTTTTTGCAGTGTAGTCTGAGTGGTAAGCAGCCCTCTACCCCCACTCCCCTCCCCTCCCCACACACACTGCCCTTACATAGACACATGCTTCTCTGCCACTGCTCCAACAGCAGACAAGAGGTCTTCACGGGTCCAATGTTTTGGACCTGTGAAGACCTCTCTCCTAGACCATATGGGACAGTTGGGACACTTTCAAACATCTTGTTGTGTTGTGTTTCTGAACTGCAAGCGAGGGGGTGCGTTGTAACGCAACCAGGGGGTGTTATGTCATGCTTTTCTTTGCAATATCCTGTGTCCACAGTCAGATTTCTTAGTACTAAGTAATCTGTGCTATCTAACAGAGCTCAAAGGCTCCCACACATACATATCATACTGTTAGCAGTTTATTTTCCCCACCCACGTGGTATAAACTAGCTTCTTGTCCACAGATGGCCTCAAAGTGGGCGTAACAAGGCAGTTGAGTCGGCCTGTTGCTTAGCTGCTACTCATTTGTGAACCAGACCTCGAATTATTATTTATTTTCTCTCTAAAATATGTGTGTGTGTGGCTCTTCCATCCTTCATCACTGCATCACATAAACAAAGCAATTCTGTGCTGAACGTCTATAAGGTCGACACGGGACTCTCTGACTTTTAGGAAGTGATCCTGTTGATTTACATTGTCTGTTAGCATTGTGTGTAAGTATGTATCCATAATTTCCGATGCGACTCTAGTGCACCGCTTTATTTACTCATTTAAAATTGTATATTTATTTTAAGCAGTAAGCTATCCATAGCCTACTAATTGTATAGATTTACAAGACCTGCAAACAACCAGAGTCCTGTCATTTAGTTTTCCAACAAATTCCTCATTGTAAGTTTAAAGTCCCAATCCGACTTGGTCATTGAGTGTTATGTAGTTGATTATCCTGTATGTCAAAAGTATTTGGACACCCCTCCGAATCATTGAATTCAAGTGTTCCAATCACTTCCATGGCCACAGGTGTATACAACCAAGCACCTAGGCATTCAGACTGCTTCTACAAATTTGTGAAAGAATGGGTCGCTCTCAGGAGCTCACTGAATTCAAGCGTGGTGCTGTGATAGGTTGCCACCTGTGCAATAAGTCCTTTTCGTGACATTTGCTCACTACTAATTACTCCATGGTCAACTGTTGGTGGTATTATAACAAAGTGGAATCGATTGGGAACAACAGAAACTCAGCCATGAAGTGGTAGTGCCACATAAAACCACAGGCGGCATGCTGAGGCACCGAAGTCGCCGCTTTCTGCAGAGTCAATAGCGACAGACCTCCAAATGTCACGTGGCCTTCGGGATTAGCCCAAGGACAGTGCGTAGAGAGCTTCATGGACTGTGCTTCATGGCCAAGCAGCTGCCAAGCGTTACATCACCAAGTGCAATGCAAAGTGTTGGTGCAGTGGTGTAAAGCACGCCGCCGCTAGACAATAGAGCAGTGGAGACGTGTCCTCTAGAGTGACAAATCACGCTTCTCTGTCTGGCAAGCCGATGGACGAGTCTGGGTTTGGCGGTTGCCGGGGGAACTTGCCTGACCGTACCTGAAGTTTGGGGATGGCCCCTACCTGTTCCAACATAACTGCACACATAACAAGGTCCATAAAGGCATGGATGAGCAAGTTTGGTGTGGAGCGGCCTGCACAGCCACGAGTCCGGACCTCATCCCGATAGAACAGCTGTGGGATGAATTTAAAAGGAGATTGTGAGCCAGGCCTTCTCGTCCAACATTAGTGCCTGACCTCACACATGAGTTTCTAGAAGAATGGTCAAAAATCCATATGGACAAACTCCTAAACCTCGTGGACAGCCTTCCCAGAAGAGTTGAAGCTGTTATGGTGGGCCAACTTCATTATTAAACCCTACGGATTAAGAATGGGATGTCATTCACCTTCATGTGCATGTAAAGGCAGGCGTCCCAAAACTTTTGGCTATATAGTGTATACAGTACTGTATCTACATCTGCAGTATATTTCGATATCCTCAATTGCTCCCTCTAGAGCTTATTGAGGGGGAAGCACATCTAAATCCAAAATGTTGCATCTCAGATGAAGCCTTGAATTCAGACTTGTTATTGTTATACTGTAAGTAGTTGCTGGATGTGCTGGCCTGTTTCAGTTGTTATTTATGGCTTCTTTAAGCAAATGTTTTCACTGTTGCCTGTCTTCTACAGGAAATAGTCAGGACCCAGATGAACCTGTGCTAGAGTTCAGTGTTTGTAAGTAATGTTTATTTAAAGTTTCATATCGTCACCTTCCTAAAATAATGGCCTAAGTCATTATTTGACAAAAAATATTGTTTGTCCTCATGATGCTGGCCCCCTCTGGTAAATACGCCTACATCCTCAGTTGAGCAGATCTTGCCAGTATGATAGCCTATGTATAATAACAACAACCATATAATGTGTCTATAATATCTATAATGGCCAATATTTGGTTCAGCTTTTTGTTTTCTGCAAAACCTGAACAACTGACAGGCCATTATTTTAGGAAGGTGACTATATCCGTTATTTATGTGAATTAATGATTCATAAATCCATAAACTGTTTATGCTGTTGTTGTTTTTTTTGTGTATTTATTTGACTTCTCACTGTGTGTGTGTTTGCGTGCGTGCGTGCATATGTGTGTGTGTGTGTGTGTGTGTGCGCATGTCCACCAGGCTGCACGGAGCTAGTTACACCAGCACAGGATAGAAAACCCAGCAGTTTTGTAGCAGCGAGCTGCACCACGCCCCCGCAAGCTTTCTGGACAAAGCACGCCCAAACCGAGGTCATTGAGGTTAGACGCACGCACGCACAGACACACACATGCACCCACCAGTGGTTGTGGTAAACTATCGTTGTCCGTCCATTTTGACGGGCAGGTTTGAAAATATTCCGTCTTTCTGTCGTTTTTATTTTCCCACTAACAAAACGGCATCGGTTCAGCAGGACACAATGAGATTGATTTAAGTGGTATTACAGGGGCAGTGGGGAACATCTATGTGCAATCACTATGTAAAAAGGAGCAACTTTCTCCTCTCTCTAATTTCTTCCGGTTTAAGAAAAACATGACGCTCAACTGTTGGAAAAATGAATATTTTGGATACTGTAATCTGCACAGGCTATACCTGAAATATGTGGAACATGCACAGACTGTATTCTGTTGCATGTAGTGTATAGCAAAGTTCCTGGCTGCTGCACGTTAGCGGGGGCCAGCGTCTGCAACTAAAAACGAGCGCGCCTATTACAAACACTCACTGTAGTCATGATCACAGCGTAGTTTGATTCAACATGCAAGTAAAGACCATGAAATCGGCATCCTGCTTCAAGACTGGCAGATTTCGCTCAGTGTAATCTGCCAAACTGACGGCCGGCCCTCAGATTTATTTTTTGCTTTTTCTTCTGGTCTTCTCTCCATATTTTCCATTCCAAGCTTATCTAGTGACTACATTTAAGTAAATATGCAGTTATAAGTGAATTTCACTTACTGCGCTGGCAGCCACATATGCTTGTTGTAAGCATTAGTAAGCTCACTCATAAGTAATAGTTTTGCACTTATATTTGATAGGACATTTTTGCATAGCATGTTATTTATGTCACCCAGCGACACTGTGTAACACCTCTGCATGAAATAGAAAACACACCTTTAGCTTCTTTCTTCCGGTCTTCTCTCAATATTTGCCATTCCAAGTGTTATAAAACAAACCAGACTGACATATTCCTGGATGGTTACCTCTTCCCCCCCTCCTGACGCCTTCCCTCCCCCACGGCAGGGCACCGCTAACCCCATCTTCCTGAGCAGCATCGCCTTCTTCCAGGAGTCCAACATCAGTCAGCAGACACAGGTCAAGCTGGCTGTGTACGACGTGAAGGACCGCTCGCAGGGCACGGTGAGGCTCCAACACACACACACACACACACACACACACAGGTGTCCTGTGTTAAAGGCAGGGGTCAGTCATTCTTGCTAACTTGGCGCTCAAATCAATACCGTATCGCTCAGCGCCTCACACATGGTAATGCATTGTGAAGCAAAGCGTGGCGCTACGGCTTTGTTGATACGAGCGGTGTTCACCACTCTGTTTATACTTTGTTTCTATTTACGGAGCCAGGGCTGTGTAGAAATACCGGATTACACCCTTGGCAGTATTAGATAATGCCAAGGGCGTTGTTGTGAGTGGTGAGCCACTTTGGTCATGTTCCTATTTACGGAGCCAGAGCTTTGTAAGGTAGTGAAATGCAAATAAATAATAATCCTTGAACATCATTTAAAATATTTTGAGACTGAAGATTCCCCTTTATATGACTAAATATGGGTATACAATTACAGTATGTTTTGTTGAATGCAGTGTGTGTAAAAAAAGAAACATTATTTGCCTGTACTGTTAATTAGTAAAAAAAATACATCATGGCTACGTTTTGCACTGAACTCTGTACCTTCAATGGTACAGACCGAATTACCTCGGTCGACTCAGTACTATTAATATTGTTACTAGGGTGAGTTGGAGAGAGAAATAGCGAATGACAATAAGGTTGCTCATTGTTCAGCACAGACAGTCACAAGCAGTTTCCAGATACAAGCAGTCCTACACGTGGTTACACTACACAGACATCGCTCGCTGCAGAATTTGTGATGGCAAATGCAGCTGGCCATGGTGACAGGTCTAACCCGAAGGGGAAAACCCGTCAAGCACTACATATTTGTAATATCTTAAGATGAAGTTAGCAGGACGCCTGCAGCTAGCACCGAAGACGAAGTAAATTGTATTTATCATGGGCTATTCAACATTCACTTTAGGTGAGCGTAAAGTACAGAAAAAAGGTACTGTTGAGTACAGGACGGGTAACCACATTCCACGTATTGGCATCGATTCAAATGTGAACAGTACCCATCCCTAATCTCAACAATGCAAAACAATTTTAGGCTGCATAATCCAATACTCTCTTAGCATGTACTACCAAAAGTGTTGAACAGTGAAAGCCATTGTGTGCGTCTCTTCCTAATGTAGATGTACATGTTGGGCTCAGCGCTGTTTCCTGTCAAGGAGCTGCTGCAAGAGAAAAACCACAGGTTACACCTGGTGTTGAGGTAACACGCGTCACACACACGCACCAATGGCAGAACTTTACAAATATTTATATTGGTCCTGGTTGCATAAGGGTGCAGACCCTCTTATAACTTGGGATGTCTGTGTTCAGAATTAACCAATCACATTAAAACTCGTGTTAAATAGAAGTCATTACACACCTGCCATCATTTAAAGTGGCTCTGATTAATCACAAATAAAGTTCAGGTGTTCTAGTAGAATTTTCCTGACATTTTCTTAGTTGCGTCTCATAGCAAAAGCCATGGTCCGCAGAGAGCTCCAGAGCATCAGATGGATCTCATTGTTGTAAGATATCAGTCAGGAGAAGGGTACAAAATAATTTCCAAAGCATTAGCCACCCTTCTGAGAATACCCATTTTGGCCACTTATGAGAAAACCCATTTCTACCTGTGATCTTGTTCTTTGGATCATGACCCGACTCAGCTCTCTTTAATACCGCTCCTGCTGCTCCGATTCTCCGGCCAATGTCCCGGTCCAATGGCCCCTCAATGGTTCCCACCGGCACTATGGCTGATTTTAAACATTCCGTGTGGGTGAGATAAAGAGATGAGGGTGGCATCAAGACGCCACATTTATGCACCTTAATGCCACTTGAGAGAGACGTTATTGGTTTTCTCCTTTGGTCGGATGGACAGATCGGCGGAGAATAAGTGTGTGGGGAACATCAAGGTGGCGGCCTGGCAGATGGAGGACCGGAGGGACCAGAGGTCGTCCGTTGCTTGCCTGCCAGACACCATCAACGGTCGGGTACGCCTACATGCCGGAGAGTGTACACGCTGGGTGGGGTGCACATCGGGGGTGTCTACATGCTGGGTGGAGTTTAAAAGTGGCGGATGTCTACACTCTGGGTGGGGTTGCAATAGTCTCGCAGAGCCAGCCTTTTACTTAAAGTCTGGCTAACTGCGCCAAGACCTGCCTACTTGACAAGAGAGGTGTTTTGACTGACATGCATGACGAATGTACGAACGTCTTGACCAACTCTATGACCAAGTCGTACGTTTAACTTGTACAGTGGAATTGCTTGGGAAAAATAACGACAAGTCTGGTTGCAGATCTTGGAAATCTGTTAAATAAATTACGATTACTTATTAAAAATAAATTAAGAACAATTGAGTAAATAAAGCACTGCGGAATTACATATACAGTCTAAGTTAGGCCTGTCATGATAACTATTTTAGTTGGGCAATATATTGTCCAAGAAATAATTGTGTTAACACGATTCTGACAATAAGATTGTTTAACAGTGTTGTGCCGCTGTTGTAATGTGACATTAATTGTCACATTACAACAACAATTTTAAAATGAAATATTCTTGAGGTTTTGTCCATATATTGCACGGTAAGTCAATATAGTAATTCTCATGGCAAGCCAATGAAAATCGACAGTACCGCTTATAGAGAAAGGGCTGTCGAGCTTACAGTTATGTACAGCTATGTATCAGATGTTCAGCACAGAGCTGCCTATGTGACGTAGTGCTGACAGACGGAAGAGGCAGAGACTGAGATTTAAATGGCAGCCAGGTGTTGTTTGCCAGTAGATAAGAATGTGTTTGCACTGTGGCTGGTCCAGACGGTGCTGCCGGTGGATGAGAGCCTAGCAGAGTCCATGGGGGTCCGGAACAAGTACGCCTCACTATGCAAAGACACCCTCTTGCGCTCAGGTACTTTGTGATACTGTACCCCCGAAGTGTGTGTGTGTGTGTGTGCGCATGTGTGTGTGCCTTTGTTTTAGTTTTTTTTACAGTGTAATTAAGTTACCTATATGCTATGCAATAATGCCCTAATGCAAAAATATTAGCTATAAGCTTGCTTATGCTGAAAAGAAGCTTATTTGACAGTGCAGTATGTGAAATTCAGTTGATACGATTTCTTAAAATCTGCATATTTATTTAAATTCAGTCACCACATAATCGCCATACTTGTTTCTAATTTTAAAAACAAGTACAGCTATATTTTAAATATAAAAACAAGATTAGACAACTGAGTTAGATATAGTTTACCGATACAGATAACGGCACTTTAGGTATCGGTCGATACAGAGTACCGATCCGATTCCAGTGTTAAATTAAGTTTTAAGTTAAGTTGCAAAGTAAATCACCATGGCCAATCTCTATTTTAGGACTTCGATGCATTTTATAAACCTGCTGCTGATAGTGTGGCCTGGGTAGGTTAGACATGGCTGA
>JAODLL010001587.1:0-13037 GCA_026546735.1 Forbesichthys agassizii
CAGCAGTAAGCTCGTGGACAGGAACCTCTTTCGATCCGATTGGCTTTCCGCCTGGACGAGAGGTATCCAGGAGACGTAAGCGAACAGACCCACTGGCCCGAACCAGCTCAGAGAGAGAATTCTCTTGACCCGGCTGTCTGACTGTCACAGCGCCTCTCCGTTTAAAAGGTAAAAATAATTCAAGTCTGATAGATGGTGTTGTGCAGCTCTAGAGGTTTCAATTCTGTGCTTTACCCCTCCTTTGATCGCTCCCAAGCAGAGAACCTTTTCCCATCTTAGTAGGAAACTCCTTAGCTACAGAAAAGATAGGATAAGGGTGTTTATACAGAACAAGCGGTTGTAGTTTCCTCATGTCGAATTGGTTCCGTTCTTTATATCATATGGTTCCTTCCTAATAGCTCACTCACTAACTCACTTTGCTATACCCTTAACTGAGTTTGGTACTGGAAATTGTGTATACACACTAGAGTCAATGTTATGACAGATCTTAGCGTGGGTCCAGATCTGATTGACAATTAAAGCGCAGTACATCACTTGGTGAAATTACTGAGTAATAAACAAAATAATTGAGTGGGTAGTGCCCCGTTTAATAATATTAATAATATTAATATTAATAATAATAATCATAATTGTACGTGACCCCCTACACAGATTAGGCCTACACCAAAGACGAGAGCAGGTTAATTTGCAACCTGCAGTTACTTAGGGATACAAGTTTATACCCGTGGGCGTGAACAGAGAACAAAACTCACAATATTGCCTGCTGTGAATGGAAGCTAGTGATTCCAAAACCTTCCAGCACCCAGTCCCGACAAATAAATTATATCCTATTATTCTGTTTACCATTAACCCTCAGAACCCTAAGGGTCTTTTATTAGTTTTTCACTTCTTTCTTATAATGGCTTCTAAAAGCATTTCTGAAATAGCTATCATCAAATGTTATATATCTTATTTAGTTATCTATCTATCTATCTATCTATCTATCTATCTATCTATCTATCTATCTATCTAACATGATTAGTGTAGCCTAATACATTGTATATATATTTATGAAAGTAAAAAACCCCTACACCTCTGCATGAGAGAAATATGAAAGGGAAATTGCTCAGGTTCAAAATCTGAGTATCCATACATATAAGTTTCTACTATATGATTGTATGTCTCTCTCTCTCTCTCTCTCTCTTTCTGCGTAGGAAGTGGCAGAAAAACATCCACACCAACAGTAGGTTTGAGTGTGCTGATGCAGATGAAATAAAGAGGCACACCCAGTCATTTTTCTTCATCTTCCCTTCATACATCTCAATAAACGTGTATTTTACACATAGAATAGAATTATACTTTATTAATCCCCCTTAGGAGAAATTCATTCTCTGCATTTAACCCATCCCCGAAGGGAGCAGTGGGCAGCCACTGTGCAGCGCCCGGGGACCGACTCCAGATTGATGCCAGTGTCTGGTCAACAGCACTGACTGGAGGGTGAACCTGACATGTTTTTGATAGTGGGGGAACTCGGAGCACCCGGAGGAAACCCACCTAGACACGGGGAGAACATGCAAACTCCACACAGAAAGGCTGGGTTGGCTGGGGTTCGATCCCTGGACTTTCTTGCTGTGAGGCCACAGTGCTATCCACTGAGCCACCGTGCCAAAATGCACACCTTATCTCCTCCCATAAATGACTATGCAAATTATAATAAATGTGCCCTTGTCCTGATCCGTTATCCAATATGCAATGACTTATCTAGCCACAAATCATGTACAAAAAAGAAAAAAAATTAACGTTTTGAAACGCTGAAACTTGCAGCTCGCAAGTTGGAATGAGAGAGTGAGATTGAACTGACATTTTGAACCTTATATTTTCGGTTTTGAATCATTACAGGATCTTCATCCCATAGTCCTCCGATATCAGCAATAAAAGAAAGTCACCGGAGTGGAAAATGACTACAACAGTCAATGCATCGGGTTCCGATAACCGTACCACGTCAGAAACTATAAAGAAATAGTCGGATATCAACGTCGTTAAAGACAAGAGTTGAAAGTGTGGCAGCTAAATTCACAGGAAGAAAGGATGGCTGTAATCATAGAAAGACATTGTCAGTACTATGTCAATACTATGAAAGCGATACAAAGAATTACAACAGAATGATATTAGATAATTAACATAAGTGATGAATTAGAACTGGTTAAAAATTATATGCCGGTGCATGGATGCCTGTGAGTCTCAGCAACAGCACATATTCTTGAACAGAGACAATTTCAGTGCATGGCAATCTTCTTGCACAGTGAGTAAGATATTTCATCTGTGGGAAGTAAGCTGGGGTGTGCACAATGGCTATATAGGGAGGGTGAATATACAGAAGGCCTATGTAACAGTAGCCAGAAAATTAACGCTGTGCAGTAGCCTACTCTTAAATCTCACTCTCCGACACCTCAAAAATGTTAAAGTGAATTATAGAGATCCCTTGGGCTCCTTGCTGAGGACAATATTTTGTACTCCGCAGGAGCGAGGTTCGCGTCCCGATGGGGACAGAATCTGTAAAGTCGGAATTGATTATTAATTACTTTGACACAAAGATAGTATGTTGCTTACATAAATATAAAGTTGATAGCATTTAACATTTGGGTTTTGGCTTTTCTGATGTTAAACATTAAAATCTCATTATGCTACATGATCAAACTTATGTTGTCATCTGACAACGCCATGTTGCCTTATAGTAACTGGAGGGGACACATATTTGGTGGTGGGGAGGGGGTGCGGTTCGGTGGACTGTGGATTTCATCGCTGCTTTTTGCAGATAATATGGTCCTGATGGCATTATCGGTCAGTGACCTCCAGCACTCACTGGATTGGTTTGGAGCTGAGTGTGAAAAGGATGGGGTGAGTATTAGCACTGCTAAATCAGAGGCCATGGTTTTCAGCAGGAAACCGATGAAGTGCCTACTCGGTGTAAGGACTCATTCCCTACCCAAAGTGTTCACGATTTCATTGGAAGATTGGCCGGAGAGTCGAAGAATAGAAGCAACAGGAGTGGTATTGCAATCTCTTTACCGCATCGTTGTGATGAAAAGAGAGCTGAGCCAAGTACAAGCGGCTGAAATGGGTTTCCTCAGTAGGGTGGCAGGCGTCTCCCTTAAGCTAGAACTACACCAAGGCGTGGACTAAGCGACTGGGCATCTTCTAGCAACAGCTAAACCATTTCTGTTGTCACGATTGTGCATGTTTGTGTGCGACGACACTCTTTCAGCTACCTTCTGAGTCTGTGCGGACAACGCAGAAAACAGAATCAAGTAGGTTGCGGGACTATTGCTGACATCTAGTAAAGAGCGAACCACAAAACTGACACCACAATCTAGTAGCCTAATGCATGCTTTATCAAATGTAGGCCTTTCTATTCCTTTTGTTAATTAAAAATTAAATCAAGAGAAGATGAATGAGTCATAGGAAACACACTGGAGAGAAACACAACGCATATCCATCCATTTGCCGTGATTTGGAGGTATAATGAAATGCAAACCGTAAAGAGTTTCCTTGTTTTTGGGCTGCTGAATAAAAATAAATGTTCTCACTGTTATTAGGTTTTTGTGGTTTTTATATTTATATTACTCTGCAAGAGTAGATTCTGATTGGTGGAAACAATAGCAATTTTCTTCAACTATCACTGCTGATTGAAAATTTGAATTGCTAGAAAAAGTTGATATAACACTGGGTTTCGGTTGCTAGGAGCAGTTGGTCCAGCAGCTACACCGAAGTCAGTCAGCGACCTGGCGATCTCTGTTGATAAGCAGTCCCTCCCACACACACGAGCCAAAATTGCTGCTGTGTAGTTCTAGAGGTGTAGCTTTAGAGATAGGGTGAAAGGGAGGAATGAGAGGAACTCAGAGTAGAGCAGCTGCTCCTTTGCGTCGAAAGGAGTCAGTTGATGTGGTACGGGCATCTTGTAAGGATGCCCCCTGGGCGCCTTCCTTGGGAGGTGTTCCAGGAACGTCTAGCTGGGAGAAGGCCTCGGGGAATGCCCAGGACTAGGTGGAGCGCATATCTCCACATTGGCCTGGGAACGCCTCGGGAATTCCACAGTCAGAGCTGGTTAATGTGGCTCGGGAAAGGGAAGTTTGGGGTCCCCTGCTGGAGCTGCTGCCCCCATGACCCGACTCTGGATAAGCGGGTGATGATGGATGGATGGATGGATGGATGGATGGATGGATGGACTTGATGCTAGAGGACTTCGTGGTTGTCACTGCAGTCTTTCCTGGCTGTCATTGATATAGCTTACAGGGTGTAAGTTCGGTACATACAGTACATCTACTGAACCTCTGGACACATCATGAGTGGTGTTTTAAAAACAGTGACAAATATTTTCCATAAACCCTTACAAATAGAGCATTTATCATAAAAATATACTTAAAATTGAAATTCATGTTCCAGTTTAAAGTCTAAAGTTTAAATTCCGCAGAAGTCACAACTCTCTTTCCAATTCATAGAGTGGTGTACTCAACAATCATAGTTCCTAGTCATCAATATGGCCATGTTTTGGCACCGGTGAGGAAAGGCCCTGAGCCAATGCAGATACCATAAATGGGCAACAGAATTCAGAACAGAGATCATACCTTAGAAAGGTACGACTTGCAGTAAAAAACCTATATAAATATAGAATTAATTAATAAGTCAACTTTATATAAACGGCTCGCCTAACTCTCAAACATACGCAATACAACTGGTTAAACTGCAGCAAACACAGCAAGCCTAGACCCAACTACTATATATGGGTGTAATCATGCTTGTTATAACAACAAATAATATACTGAATGCTGCTAGTGGATCGTTAAACTATAGGTGAAGCAAAGCAAATAAAACTATGTTCTCACTCTTAAGGTGCAAACTTTGACAGCCCTAATTTAATGATTTAAAATATATGTCCTGCCACCTGTCTTGTCCTATGAGCACTGCCGTTAATGTGGAGGCCAGTAGCCCCAGAGTTCCCAGTAGGCCCTGCCAGAGGGATGTCCAGCAGATCGCAGCCAGGATGAGAACTCCACTGAGAGGGTTGTTGGCTAGGATCACCCTGGCAACACCTCGTAGGCTCCAAACAGCCATCTGTAGCAGAAATGGCTTGTCTGGGGGAGACATTATAAAAAAATCTGTTATCTTAACATGATCAAACATCGAAAACCATTATTTTAATGATAACTCAAATGCTTTAAACTTATCTTAAGATAGCTTTAAGGATGCGATCCTTTCTCCAGTTTTAATGGTTTTTGAAGTGTTTCAAGTACCAGGTAAAAGTGTAATTCTGTGTTGTGTTTCTGTGAGCTCCCTCGCACCACATTGTATGCCACACATTGTCAGCCACATCTGTGTTGTTATTACAACACAGATGCTCACTGATGATCTATGTGTAATAAATTCAACTTCAGAAAGTTTCCTTCAAAAAAGCCAAGGCCACTTCGTTGTTTTAATTAGCATGAATCAAGTAGATTAGCACAAAGACAAGCCTGTAATTCACTGAAAAGTCTGAGAGGGTCTGTATAACTATTTTTTATCATATAATTCTGCTATGGCTCAAAGTAATTCATTTAATTGAATGTCATCATGACTACATGTAAAACACTAATAGCAAACATGAATAAATTCTGTATGGCCTCTGAGATTGAGTATATTTCTTTTATAAAATTTTTCCTTAAAATGTGCTACATAAAAATTATAATCTTCTCCAAACATTAGGGAGCAGCATTTCACCAGAACATTGTAGCATCCTTAGTTTATGTCTGCTCCATTATCACCATGTCTGCTCCGTTATCACCAGATGTCTGCTCCATTATCATCAATTTCTCAGTTAATCCACCACTGGGTCCACACGCAGTCAAATATTACAGTCATAGGAAGCCAAAAGGCTACAAAAGTGATTTAAGCCTATTTAAAACATCAAGGCAAGAATAGCACAATTCAACTAAACTGCTAAAACACCGAGAGCAAACAACACTGCTCTTGTATAATATTCCTGTGCCGTATCAACAATACATCAGCCACAGTGTTGCCAGTTGTAGAGATCTGGAGTGTCTCCACGCGGTCATCAGAGCTTCCAAATATAACGGCAACAACAAAAATACTTCCTACTGCACGTTTATTTAGTTACAGGAGTTTGTGTGATCTCAGCACTAGTATATAAAATGAAGAGGAAATAAAACATCAACAACATATCACGAGGTTCAGACAACACATCTTGCAGGTAAGAGCGGGAGCTCATGACTAACACAGGATGTGACGTAGTATTATATATACACACATATATAGCAACAATTACCTGATCATTACATATTCCCTCCACTTAAAACAAGGACCGACCTCGGACCGCAAACTCTTCTTCGGGAAAATAAAAAAAAGATTTTATCCCTCACAGAGCAATACAGATACCAAAATGCACAGCATCCTGTAGTTTACTATACAGAGGTAAATATATATATTACATTATACAAAGTTATTGAAAAACAACCAATTTCTTTAAAGAATACATTCAAAGCAACCCATTTGAAACTCTTTTCCCTTTAGACTCAAACAGTTAACAAAGCTAACACTATTCTATACTATAACACTCCTCCAACTCTTCTGTTCCCTGAGTCGGAGTCTGAAACATTACTCTCCCTGACCTGAGGGGAATTCTGTGAAGTCAGATCCACACCTTCCCAGGTACAGAAAGGGAGTAAGTTGCACACATGATGTATCCCAGCTTCGTCCTCATCTGAAGCATGTACAAGACTGTAGTTAAGGTCGGACATCACCTGAGGTGCTCTGTAGGAGCCCTTGTAGAAAGGTGCAAGCTTAGCTGTAAAACCTGCAGTCGCATTAGACCTAGGATCTTAAGACAGACGAGGTCCCCCACCTCAAACGTCACATGAAGACGGTCTTGTCATAATGCTTTTTCTGAGTTTCATGACTTGATGCCAATCAATGTCATACATGATCATAATCATCCCACGGGGAGGTAGTTAACTCAGACTAGTAGTCATCCGTGGATAAAGCCAAGGGAGTGCAGAGGTGTCTGCCATACAGGAAATAGACTGGGGTATCTCCTGTGCTTTGGTGTGGCGCTGTCTGTAAAGCGAAGGAGATGTATGGTAGTTATCGATCCCATTCCCTGTGTTTCGAACCAACATATGCTCTGATGGCCGTCTTGATTGTGCGGTTGACTCTATCCGTTTGATTTGATTGAGGATGATAAGCAGTTGTCAGCCTATGTACCGATCCCAGGGCTGTGACGGCTGTCTCAAAGAAGTCGCAAACAAACTGAACGCCACTGTCGGACACAAGATACTTGTGAGCGCCATGTCTTGCAAAAACTTCTGATACAAACTTCTTAGCAGCTACCTCCGCTGTGGCTTCACGAACAGGACAGATCTTGACCCACTTTGTAAAATAATCAATGAAGACTAGAATGTATTCATTGCCTCTCGTTGATCTTGGCAGAGGGCCCACAAAATCCACACTTGTAAACTCCCATGGATGGGAAGCGACAACTTGCATGCATGTACCCACCCGGCATGCGGTTGGTCGGTTTGGTGAACTGGCAGGTTTCACAGGAGAGGACATATTTCTTCACATCACTTCTCATGCCTGGCCAGTAAACGAGACTTATCAGGAGGCCGTAGGTCTTTGCGATGCCCAAGTGCCCTGCTGTGGGGTGATTATGAAAATACTGCAGTAGTGTGCTGCGGAGTGAGACTGGTACATAGAATCGAATATCTTTGTATGAGTGAAGGCGGCACGAAGACCATATGTCTTTGAAATAGACCATCATCATGCAGAAAAAAATTCACGACATCCACACAGGAGTCATTTTCAAGTTTGTCTCGTAAGGCACTATGGTTTCATCAGCTTTCTGAAGAGAACGTAGCTGTTATTTGTCATCAAGTATCAGCCGGGGCTGACATCGAAGATTGAGAGACCCCACCATGGCGAATGAAGGCAGGAGGTCCATAGCGTCTGCCGAAGAAGTTGGGTTCCGGGACAGTGCATCAGGACTAAATTAACTGCACCATGTTTGTGGATTACCTCAAAATAAAAACCCTGTAGCCTGAGACACCATCTGGCTAGGCGACCAGAGTGGGATGGTCGCGACATGAGCCACCATAGGCTGTTGTGGTCTGTAACGACCTTCACATGCGATCCTTCAATGTATGGGCGGAAGTGTTCCAGTGTGTTCTTTATGCTACGGCCCTCTCGCGGCTCTCATTGTCGATCTGGATCAGCGCTGCACTAAGCCCGACGTCACAAGCATCCGTGTGAACAGCAAAAGGCTTTCCAAAGTCTGGAAGAATCAGGATGGTGCCGTGCACATCTTTGATTTCCACAGATCTTGCACTCTTTGACATTCTTCATTCCATACAAACTGTGCGCCCTCCCTCATCAGCAAGATAAGAGGTTCTGCGATTCTGGCATATCCAGACACAAACTGCCTATAGTGTCCAGTCATTCCCAGAAACTATTTGACTTGTTTGACCGTAGGTGGTGGTGGAAAGTTCTTAATTGTGCTAATCTTGGTCTCATCTGTCCTGATCCCTTCAGGAGTCACTATATAGCCCAATTAGTGGATAGATGATTTGCAGAAGTGACATTTCTCAAGTTTGAGAGACAAGTTGGCCTCTGACAAGCGATTCAGGTCCTTGCTGAGGTCGTCTAGGGGTTGATCAAAAGTGGGTGAGGCCACCACGATATCATCAAGGTAGACGATGCAGCAGCTGTACAGGCCTGCACGAACAGAATTCATGAGCCACTGAAACGTGGCAGGGGCATTTGAGAGGCCAAACGGCATCACTTTGAACTGGTATAAGCCTTTGTGTGAGATGAATGCTGTCTTCGGTCGTGACTCAGGGTGTACAGACACCTGCCAGTACCCCCGTGATAAATCCAGAGTGGAAATGTACTTGCCCCAAGCTAGAAAGTCCAAGGATTTGTCAACTCTAGGAAGGAGATAGGAGTCTTTGGTTGTATTCTTGTTGATCTTTCTAACATCAATGCAGAAACTGGGATCCGTTAAAGGTTTTTCCACAATCACCACCGGTGAAGCCCATGGTCCATAAAATAGTTTGATTATGTAATCTTATAACATCTTTGTAATTTGTTCTTTAATTATTTTCCTTTTAGCTGGAGAAGCACGGTAAGGAAGCAGACACACAGGCTTAGCTATGCCTGTGTCAATGCTGTATTCAATGAGAGATGTGTTCCCAAGTCTACCATCAAACAGATGCCTGAATTCCTCTAGCATATGAGCGAGATCCCACATTTCATTTTCTGTCAGGGCAGCACTCTCAACTTTAGTGTGGAAATTAATTTGTGGGTCTTTAAACCATAGACTGGCAATGTGACCTTCCAGATGTTCAACCTCCCCTTCTTAGATTTCAGAGCCCAAGGATGAATTCTCCCCTAACCACACTGTACTTGTAGCTGGGTGAATGTGTATGTCCGCAGGAATCATGAAATCAGTTCCTAGAAGAATAGGGCAAGAAAGTTCTGGGATCACTGCTAAGCAGTGACTGAAAAACTGCCCAGGCAATCGAATGGGAAGCCACCCCAGACCAGTTGGGGTGCAGCAGGTGTAAATGTAAATGTAAAGCTCTACTCACTAACTGTGCTGCCTTTTATTCCACAGTCAACGAGAGTGGAGGGGTGAATGGCCGAAATTGAGGCACCTGTATCAAGGGCTGCGTCAAATTGTACATTATGGATGACAACCTTCGTGGTAAGAGGAACATTCCAAGGTCGTTTAGGATTGCGGCGCATTGGTCTGACTGCTGGCTTAGGAGCAGGAGAATGTCTGCTGTCATTAACAGTTTTCTGGTTTTGGTAACGGCTGCTCTTCTGAGAGCGACGCCTATGTGTCTCAGAGTCTTGGTATCTAATTATTTTCCTGACACTTGAAAACGCTCCCTTTCAACTTCATTTACCTCTGGATCCATCTTATTATATCCACCTGGTTTGCTTTGAGGCCATTTCCCACAGTTTTGACTCAGTCTTGACTTGTCTCGAGTTGGAGCTGAACATTTAAAGCAATGAAGAGTTCTTCGATCAGAGGTGTGGGAAATAGGTTTGCGTTTCTTCTGGTAGGCCAGCCCCAATGCTAAATGTAGCTCATGAACTTTTAAAAGGAGGTCAGTGATTGACGTGACAGCTACATAAAGCAAGCTATATAAAGCAAGCCTGTATTGATCAGACACATGGTGGCATATTATTCAATATATTTGACTTTGGGAAGGGTAATTCTTCATTCTCTTGAATTCATTCACTAAGTGAGTGATGAATGTGGGGAGAAGTTCATCTGATCTCTGCACACGGTCTAAGATACCTCTCCATATATTCTGATTGATGGTAGGTAAGAATGCTTGGCGAAAAAGTTCAGCAAATTGTGTCCAAGTAGATAAGTGAGGCTGCATCGCTGTGAACCATTTCCTAGGTTCTTTCTCAAGCATTCTGGGTAATTCAAGGAAAAGCTGGTAATCAGAAAGACCACAAGCAGTTCTATACAAGTGCACAGATTGGAGCCACTCGTCAGTTGGGGTCAGAGACCATAGTTGAATGGGCCTGGTGGCTTCTAGATTGTGGGGCTGGGGTAGAGGCAAGGAACGTAGGTGGAGGCTGAATGGATTGTGTTGGTGTCTGGCATGTTTTTTTCTCTAAATGTGTAAGTAGCCTGTGTTGCAACTGGAGTGACTGATTAAAAGCTGACTGTAATGTATCTACCCAAATCTGTAAATGGTTACCTGCAAAGTAAGGCGTTGTACATTAATATCGGCATGAGTTACAGAATGAGATTCTTCCTCACTCTCCCTCTCAAACCAAAACCTCCCTTGTTCAGCCATATTGCCTTCAAATTACAATATAAACATCAACCCACCTTAATAATAGCAGTAATACAATTTAACATTCAGCTCCAAATGTTAGTTGTCATTAACAAGTGAAAGCTGTACAGCTAAGCTATGTTTCAATACATTTTTCCTTTTTCACAATAATTTTTTTTCACAATGTAAATATATTTGACTTAGTAGTTATTATGATTCTACAGAGAAATTCAATACGCGACCGGTTTCCTTCTAGCTTTCGGGGCGGACTTTTAATGTGGAGTAATGTCTGTCAAAGTTAATGTCTGCTTTCCCCTTAGCCCGGCACGCTCAAGCATAATTAATACAAAAATACATCAAACACAATTAGTCTATATGCCAGGTGCAATAGCTTACTTTACAGGCATACCTATAGCAACAACCAAGGAGGGTGGGGCATTGAATAGTAGACTATAGTGGACTTGCCAATGCTGGTAGCCTTATGATGGTCATCAAAGTAGGCAAATAAACAAATGTAACTCGAGTTAGGCTACATCGGACGTAAAAAAAAACATAATACATTTTTTTTTTAAATCTTAAAACGGGAGACAATTTTGTTCTTTACGAAACTGGGGGAGATGTATCCCCCTTTTTCCCCCTTCCTACTGCGCCCCTGGTTCCATCGGTCATCTATATGACGGCGAAGGCGAGAGACAGGAGCGAGGCTGAATGCTGAAAGCAGCTGAAGGCAGGTGTCTTGTTAGTGTCAGCTCGGCAAAAGGGGAGCGTATATAGATGGGATATTCTTTCTGTCGTATCCAAACAGTCATCATTTTTTTTATTTTAATGTTGGTATGAGAGCAGCTTGCAAGCTAGTGACTCACCTTGCCCCTTGAGGTACAACGTGGTATTACAATGGTACGGACGGGAGCTGTTCATTTTAGAAAATACCTCTACAACGCAGTACATACAGGTATTTGACATATCATCAAAGCGTATATTTTTTTAAACTCTTGACTCTTGATTTTTTAACGTTTTAAACAAATTATATTACATGTAGCACCTTTTATCAATATCTGATTATATTGCATTTTATTAATATTTAAAGTGTTAGTATATTGTAAATAATCTGTGTTAAATGCATATTTACACAGCAGGCTATTTAACCTGTCATAACCAGATCTTCCAAACCATTTTGTTTCGTACTTCAGCTGTAAACCATACCTTTTATGTATTTATCAAGATGAAGCATGTCACCAGTGCAATACATCAAACTAGGAAGAACACGGTGTGTGAGTCCACTGCCACAATGGTGGGCCATTGTTGCTCCTGATTTGGTATCCGGGTACATCTCTCTGGCTTGGAGAACAGAAGTCCAGTCAACACGATGTTTCCATGATGCTGTAGCACTGTGTTTCCTTCCTTCTCTGTCTCCTCTACACCATGGTTAAAGAAGATGACTTTCTGTACACAGTAACCCAATGTCCCATTAGGAGACTGAATGCACAAAGTCCACTGCAAGAGAGAGATTGGTTTGTCCCTCCCCATTTTTTATCTGTCCCCTCCTGTTTTGTTTATCCATTTAAGCTGCACATCTGTCTTTTATTACAGTAAATACACTATGTGTGTCTGTGTGCATACGTGCGCGTGTGTGTGATTGCACTGTTTATAGAGCCATTTGTATCTGGATTTTATAATGTTGCTTAGGCCAGTATTGTCATAAACCTTCCACAAACTGATTGCAACAAGTGATGCGTGTTTTCAGTAGGTCTACAATATTTTTATTTTCTTTAATAAGTAGGACCTATTGCTTTGTATGTATGTAACTTGGGATCTAAAGAACAAGACAACCAGCTTTCTTCCTTTTCCCACAGTACTGTTCATTGAATGTGACCTGCATAACAAAATATTGTTGAGCACTGCTTGACTTCAGTTCCACTTGGCATGGCATGTTGTCTTTCTATGTTAAAGCTTACGCATATGTACTGTATTTACTATAGTTTGATGGTATAGGGCAGGCTGTTATATGCATGTTTGAGCTATATTATTGTGTGTCTCAATAAATACACTGATGTGAAAGCTATAGCATCACAGGGCCCATACTCTGTAATAGTCACTGCTCCATGTACGGTCTATGTACGTAAAAGTAACAAGGCTCTCTCTCTCTCTCTCTCTCTCTCTCTCTCTCTCTCTCTCTCTCTCTCTCTCTCTCTCTCTCTCTCACTCTCTCAC